>OY728128.1:1716906645-1717208718 GCA_963277665.1 Viscum album
AATTGATTGTTCAATAATTTTAGTTCTTACGTAGACTCAATATGGGATAGGGTAATGGTTTTTTATCTCATGATTCATTTCCATGAGAGACACATCATATTGTACACTATGTATTATATTTAATGGTATAAATAATTCGCATTAATTAATTTTATTATGATCATATACATATTCAGGTTATTTAATCATTCATCTACAGTTATATCTTTCAATGGTGTTTTGATTCCAAATCTCCCATTGGTGTAAGGGTTTTCTTGGTTTCAATTCCGATTATTTGAGACATGATAAATGTTATATAACATGTTTTCTTTTTGTCATGTTTTATTGATTTACTATCTCATAGATGTTATATATTTTATTTACTTGAAATTAAATTTATATAAAATAAAAAATAAATTTATTTTCATAAAAATTTATTTTGAATCAATTGTACCCTTAGTCATATTATATTTGTGTAACATAAATTACATTAATTGATTTATGATAGATATTTTGAAAATATTTCATATATATTGACTTCATTGAACACTATATTGTATTATTTGGTTTTTACTTATTTGTAATTTTGGATCTAAATTACCATAAAATAAATCCTTATCTATTTTTTCTTGCTATATAGGGAATGTTGGTAATATGATATATTATTATCAAAAATATAATTTTAATGAATTATATTGTATTATATTAAAAATTATTTTTAACTCCATGGGTTCTCTATACATAATATCTTATAATGAAGAATTTTATAATTAAATTTTGGAAACTTATGTTTTAATAAAAAGAAGGTTTTATTACCCTCTTTATGATTTGGGTTTTCAAAAAAGTGAACATTCAAAATATCTAACGGTTTTACATTTAAGAATAAAATGTTTATTTTACACATTAAAATTATTTTAATAATAATTTTCTAAATTCAAGGAACTGTTATATGATTCTCTTTTCCAATGATACATGGTATCAAAATATTCACTTCATAATTTTAAAAAAATCAAACTGACTGTTAAATTCATATATTTATGATAATACTTAATATAGTTTCTAAATACTATTTTTATATTTTCTTCTTTTTGACCACATATTTTTACCATGTTTTTCATTTTATATAAATTTTCATTCTACATGTTCATGGTTTATAAAATAAATTATTAATCTCATAGTTTTAGAAAATAATATGTGAGAAATTATTTAAATGGCCAATGATGTTTCTTATATATAAAGAATTTTTTCTTAAAATCATAAAAAGTGTTCCTTATAAAAATAAATTTAATTTTCAAAATATTATAATTGATCAAGGATATTATTAAATTGTTACCATTAATATTCAATCTATTGATGGGATGTTTAAGGTTCTTTTCTGCTAATGAGATGATCCATTATCGTTTTTGTGAATAGGCATAAATTTTATTTTGCTGAATTTACATTATGAATACCAAGTTTTCCATTTCAATGATTGAATGGTGTTTACCGGGATTTCATACAATTATTGATTAGGAAAATTATTAAATTTATTATATACTCCTTACTATATATTTTATTAATTGTTGGGATGATTATATAAAAACATTTTCAATTTATCAATTGGTGAAATATTGAAAATATATATATTTTTAATTTAATATAGTTGTTTATTCATTAAATAAAAATGTTTATTTGGTTTGTTAAACCATAGAAAGTTTTTTTCTAGATGGTTCAGGTTCATGTTATCCCTTATATTAACATTTGGAAAAGTATTTTTTTCTCATATGTGGTTATTTTAATAAAGATAATGATTAGAAATGTCTATTATGTATTGTTTACTCATTATATCATATGTTGATTTCATTTAAAATAAAAAATTTAAAGGTGTGTCCTGACATTATATAGATAGAAAATGCATCAGAATGTCTAATGAGACATAAAATTTTGAGTATTTGGTGTTTTCCCCCCTATTCAACAAGGTTTCTTATTTGTGGTCTTGGTACCAAGAATGATGTCTTTGCTGAGGCTAGGATGGTAAGACCAGGATGTCCAACATTAGAAATTATATCAAAAAATATTCATTTATTGTAATCCATGTGATCTATTTATTTTCATTTCAATACATGGGTATATTAAGATATTATTCTTAGTTGATTATGTGATTATGATGATAAATTATTCCTTCTATAGTATTTATTATGTGATTCCCTCTTTTGTATGTTTTCCCCTACTGAGCATTTGAGCTCACCACATTTTTTGATTCAATTTAAACAGTTTATAAATAAAATTATTAAACATGATATTTTTAATGATATAGATTGTGTTAATTGGTTTTTTTGGAGATTCAAAATAATTTTTATCAATTTTGTACTTTCTTATATATTAAAAAATGTAATTTTCTATTCATTAATAAGGATTGGGATTTATTAGTTTATTATTATTTCTAATTATATAATTCTATAAAATCAATAGATCTTTGAAATTTATGTTCCAAAAAATTTTATTTAGTCATATCATTATGGTATAGTTATGTCTAGAAATATACCAATGGTATCAAATATGGTACACAATGTGTTTTTATTCACATTTTATCTAGGAGTGTAGGTATGAGGCACTATCGCTAAAAATATAATTTGAATTTTGGAATTATAATACACCATTTTTGAGTTACATTTATCAAATAAATACTATTTTCTTCATTAGTAATTTGTTAATCAATTTCTCATAGTTATATATGGATTTTAATAAACGCATTAAATTTTCCTTAAACACGTCCACATTGGGTAGTAGTTGATTTATAATTATTTTTAGAGAGATTTGAATTTCATTCAAATGCTATAAAATGGTAATTTTATGTTTTATAAAGTATAAGTGTATAATGGTTTTAAAATGAATTAATAACATTTTAGTAATTTTCACAACACAATGTATTTATTATTTGTGTAATTCATTATTTTCAATTATTTTACTTAATCTACCAACTGTAATGTGAATCATTAAATTTAAAAAGACACATTTGACATAAAAAATAAATAATTATTTCACTCAAAATATAACGATTGGTATGGTTATTCCTAGGGATCAAGAGGCCTGATTCCCAATGCTTAAAATTATTATATGATGTTATCATTAAATACATCCAAAATGGGTTCACCATTATTGTTTTCATTTAGAGGATTGATTATGGGGGGGTTACATTATTGTTTCACAATCATTCACATCGACCTTGCAATTTTTTTAATTCATAGAAACTCCCAATTGATCCAATATCCATAACTATGTATAGAACTGCATTCAAAAAGAAGGCAGTCATTTGTGGTATCAAACTCAACAATGATTATGATCTCACATTGTTTGAGAGGATGATATTTCTTCCTCATCTCACCCTTTTTGGGAGAATTATTTCCAATTCTAGGACTCAATTAAGGATAAAAAATATGTTCATGAATCTATTCCGAATTCTGATACTGTAACACCCCAATCTTCCATGGTACGCTTCTCTTGGAATAATACATTAGCTTTCGGTGTACACAACATGGAGTTTTAACACACCACGACAAATTAAACTACCTATTATAAATAGTAATACCCACTTTTTTGAAATTTTATATTTTATATTTTTCAAAATGGACTTTATTTTTGAATTAGGAATATCAAAATTAGCTTAGGGTGAGTTTTTTGTAGTGTTCTTTTTTTGATTAATAGTGAAAAACATTGAATTATTGTTTTAAACAGACATTAATTTTAAATATTTATTTATTTTATTTAAAATAATTTTATGTAAAAAAAGATAAAAAATACGTATTTATGTTCAATTTAATTCATTGGAGTCATTTAATAATAATATTAGATTTATAAAATTTTACTGAACATTTTACCATATTTTACCCACCTTCTAGGCTAATTTGAAAATTTGAATAAAAAATAATTTTACAGCTTCTATGAATTGAATTTCAAAAATATGAGAGACACAGTTTATATCTTTAAGTGAAATGTGGTTCAATTGGATTAAAATTATTTTGGGTGAATAGTAACTTTTGAATTTTATTTACAACGATTAAAAGGAAATAGGGTAATCAAGGTTAAAAATGATATTATAATTATCCTAACACATGTCGTTATTCTATTGGATAAGTGTATTTTAACTAAAACCAACCTTAGGAATTAAATATGACCCTTATGTCCACTGTGATTAGATTAAGACATTTATTATTATTTTATTTATAGAATAGTTGAAAGTGTTAAATTCAAAGTTTAACAACTAAAACATTTTTAATATAGGTTAATACATATAATAAATTAATATATAAATATTCTTAATAATGTTAAAAATACTTACTATATAATGGTATTTTATTTATAATTTTAGAAATTAAATAATTAAACTTATTTATGACACAATGATGATACAATAATTAACTTATTAAAGAGATATTAAAATAATAGATATTATAAATATCAAAATAAATGTAAATTGATACTTTTGATGCATTCCAAGAATTTACAAGATTAATATGACATGTTACAGATGATTAAATAAATAATATTCGAAGTAATCATGTTTTTATGACTTTCAAAAAAAACAAAATACCAAATAGTGTCAAAATTGACATAAATGAGTTTGTAAAACAAATACTATATTATTAATTGATATAATATTATTAAAATATAAAGGTCAGCCAAATGTTTTAGATAATGATAGATATATTAATAAGAACCACTTGGGTTTCTATTGTCTTTTTATAGTATGTTTATTAACAATTTATTATAATAATACAAGAATACATAGTAAAAGATAAACTATATAACTAAGAGTTAAATCTAAGAGATAAGGATAATATGGTGACCTAAACCTTTCTAAAACCTATTTGTTGAATTTTTTTAGACCCATCCCCACCTTATCCTTAAAATAAGTCATTTTGGAGCCATTATAAACTTAATATGATTGTATAATAAAATAATATTTCATGATTTTCCTAATGTGACCCTTACCTCTCTTATAAAAGGGTTCTTACCCTTCTCTCAAGTCACACATCTAAAGTCATTTGGCTCAGCCAATCCCAACTCAAATATCCAATGATCTACCCTAAATTCTACAAATAGGACTTAATTTTATCATAAAGAAAACCTAAGGAGCCCTTTTGATCAATTCAAAAGGAAATAGCCTAAGAAGATGTAATAATTTCACATCCTCTTTGAAAGTTATTTTCTTCTTTCACTTCATCTTTCTTTGTTGTTTCCATACCAAAATAATAACACTAGTACCTTATAAGTATTTTTATTTTATTATAAATATGGTACAATGGTATTCATTATTCTGTCCATCCTATGAATGACATGTCACCATACGTGCATACGTACGACTTATCGTCGCCACGTCGTCATGTAGTTTTTTATTCAAACAATTCATTATTTGGATGGGTATAGTAATGAGTATAACTGATGAAAATAATAAATATAACATGTTAAGGATTTTTTATATATGATATAACATCAAATTACATACTATTTCACCATCAATATAATGATATTGTCGCTCGTGCGTACGTACGGATTACCGTCTCCACATACCCTTGACCAAGGAAAAGTACAAGTTAAGGGGTTTTCATCTCACTTTTATTCCCGTGAGATTCACGATATTTTTTCCACTATTAACTTCTGTTCAGTGTATGCACTACCCATGATATTATTCTTTGTATAATATAAATTAATTTATGGGTATTTACATCATCATTTTATGATCCTTCTTTCATGGGGTGTTTGTTTCGTAAGATACCAAATCGGTAAGGAGATTTCAAATTTCAATTTCCACTCATTGAGATTTACACAAACATCATTGATTATTTTACTCCATGATTATGTGTGAAATCACTATTTATTTAATAATGTAGTAACTTCCACTCCTCTTTGTGTGGATATACTTTTGATACACATAATCACTCCATTGATAAATTCTCAAGTCATCGATATGAACTTGATAAGTGTAATTATAACTCAATTTCTATCCATTGAGTCAATCATACAACTCATTATTGTTGTTATTAAAAGAATATTTGTGAATTTACTATGATTTATTTACAATTTATATCCAATCCTATTGAGTTTATTTATATTTTTCACACATAATTATTTCATTGATATATCCTTATCCTAAGGATACAGTCATTATAAGGGATTTCATCTCAATTTACATTCCATTGAGATTTCTTTTTTGTTATGTGCCAATTCACTTT
The DNA here is from genome assembly GCA_963277665.1 of Viscum album. Taxonomy (NCBI): domain Eukaryota; kingdom Viridiplantae; phylum Streptophyta; class Magnoliopsida; order Santalales; family Viscaceae; genus Viscum; species Viscum album. Next base: position 1,716,912,837 of record OY728128.1, read on the forward strand.
TATATGAAGTATACACTTTACTTTGACATAGTATATCATGAATCCATTTATTACCATGATATTATAAAGTATTTATTACCTCAATTATTTGTTTTCAAGCATCTCTCATTTGGTAAGGAACTCTGACTAGAATATCATTTCAAATGTTTTAAAGATTTATTCTTCTAAATCATTCTCATTAATATCCATGTTTTAAAAATTGTTTTAAGGAAACAATTATATGGATATTAATGTTTTAAAATTTAAATTCCTTTTAAAATTTTCAAATTGGTATGGGACACTTTGATTCAAAAATCTATTTTAAAATATTTCTTGATTAATATTGATAATTTTAAATGTTTTCCAAAAAAGGGGATAATTCTCTCTTATACTTTTGATGATTATTTTCATCTATGTCAATATCAATAATTATTCTCATTTGAGGTGAATTTATTATAATAAAGTCTTCCATATTTTATTGAATGATTTATGTTTGACTGTAGTTGTGCTATTTTTTATACCATTCGTGGTTTCTGGTTAAAATATTGACATTTCGCATACTAGTTTTAAAATGAATGTCTAGATTATGTTTCAAACTTTTCATATGAGGAATTCATTTGACTTCGTAAGTAATAGGTGGAGCCCTATATAGCTCATCTATGCATCGGTAGGTCTCATGAGACTAACTAGTGTCTTGGAAAAAGGCCTTCACAAAATCTTATTTGTAGTCTTGGTATGGGGCCTTGACTATGTGGTTTTTATATACAACATTATTCATTACATCATTACTAAATTGGATATTGATATTTCATGTGATTATTTGACTATTAGAATATCCATGCAAATAAATTAATGGAATTATTTGATTTATCTATGACATATTATGATGAAGTTTATGTTTAAAAGGCTTATGTTTTAGTCTTATACATTTCCTTTAATGTTTATGATTTTTTTATGAATGTTTCCACTATATTATTATACTTACAGAGCATCAAAGCTCACCCATTTCTATGTTTTATTTTTACCAGTATGTGAGGAAGTATTTTTTGGTTGACCTGTAGGGATAGGCTAAAGGATATAAGTGTGTTAAAAGGGGAAATTTTTTTTGGTGGTTTTATCCCATGAGGTAATATAAAACATCTGTTTGTATCTAGTACTTACAAGGATACTAAACTGATCGGTCTTTAGAAACATTATCCCTTGTGATCATGACAAAGTTATGTAATAATGCACTGACTCTCTATAAGTAGGGTCAGGGCGTTACCATTGGTATCAGAAGAATTTAGTACAAACCTTGGAAGTTTGATTTATAAAAACTTTGATTAGAGTTCATTACCCTAAGATAGAAATTGAGGATTAGTATAGAAGAACATCCTAGAATTTTGTTAATGTAGGGATTTTGTGAATTTTCCAATAAATACATTCATGTATGGGTGTAGGTAGAGGCGAATTTGGCACAGATGTACCTAGGAGTGAAAACTCTGACAAGGAGTTTCAAGCTGGACCCAGGGTATCCTGGTATACGACAATGGGCGTTTATACACTCTTGGTTATGACAGTCCCATGGGATATGTTTTGGATAATTCAGATTTTTTTATAATCCATTATGAATGATTTATGAGTATATACCTCCTCAAAGAAAACATTTTTATGATTATGGATTATATCCATAAAATGATTAATTTATGTTAAGTGTTTTACATGTTTAGAATTATGTATTGTGATTCAAAAACTAATCTACTGTATGCTATTGTTTAGATATGGAACCTATGGGAAGGAATGGAAACTGTATCAATGCACATAATCCATGTAGGTATTTTCATCCTACTCAAGATTATTATAGTGGAGATGGTGATGAAACTAGTGCTTATCATCTTATCACTATATTGGGACAACTCACTCATGTTATGAATAAAAACCTTACCCGTATAGAGCATAGTGATCCAAAACATAGAGGATCAATGTTATATTGCTTCATGAGGAAATAACCGCCAACATTAAATGGAACTAAAAATCCATTTGTAGCTAAGTAATGGATATGTTCCATAGAGAAAAGATTTCATGATTTGGAGAGTAGCGAAAGGGAAAAAGTTGTCATGGAAGTTTATCGCCTAACGGGAGATAAAAATCAATAGTGGTCATTAATTAAAAACACAAATGAGGATGAAGAAGTATTAAATAAAAAATAGAGGTAGTTTAAAGAGCTTCTATTTGAAAAATACTTTCCTCGTAACCATCAAGAAGATGTGGAAAGGCTATTTCTGAGTCTGAGGAAAAAGAAAATGATAATGTCGCAAAGTATGAGGAAACTTTTTCAATGTCCGTAAGGCACGTAGCCGATTATATACAAAACACATGGAGTAAGATTGATCGATTATTCGATGGGTTAAAACCATGTTTATATTGAGAATTAGTCTCACAATCCTTCTCATCATACGAAGATATTGTCTATTGTACTATCAAGATAGAAAAGTAATTCTCTATGTCTTACGACTTTAAAGAAAAGAAAGAGAAGAATAGATCTGCTGAACACTCTGTAAATGGAAGTATGGAGAAGGAGGGAAATGATGAATATCCATCTTTTTGTAAATGTGGTAAGAAACACCCCTGTAATTTCTGGAATGGAATGGGAGTCTGTTACAAGTGTGGGGAAAAATCCACCAAGCTCGTGATTGCAAGGGAAAGAAAGAGGTTGTCAATGTTGAATGATAGAATATTAGTGAAAAGGGGAATTATGAAAATGAATGTCCTAAGCGACAAGGAAACTTACCTTAGAAAAGGCCATAGGAGTATGGCCAAGCATACACGATCACTACTGCTGAGGTTGAAGCTCTGAAAGATGTGGTGGCAACTAATTTAATTGTTACCTCAAGTTTATCCGAAGCATTATTTGATTCTGGGTCATCGCATTGTTTTATATCTTCCCAGTTTTCTTAGAAAATTATATTTCTCCAATTTTATTTAACAAGGGATTATTCAGTAAAAACTCCTAAGGGAAGTATCATTGCAACAATGTTTTGTGAATCAGTTCCCATTAGGGCATTTAAATTTTCTTTTTCTTCCAATCTCATCATCATACCCATGATGTAATTTGATATAATCCTCGGGATGTATTGTATTTCGGACCATGATGTGAAAATTTGTTGCAAGAAGAAAGAGGTTACAATTTTCAATGGTGGTAAAGAGTACCTTATCTTTAGAAGAGAAACATCAACACCTAATTCTTTTCTAGATCCACCCTTAGTAGATCTACTAAATTCAATTATTGGGGAGGAAGAGAATGAAATAACTATGGGTGAGGAAAAGAATGTTCGAAAAAATGATATACCTATTGTTCACGAATATGTTGATGTGTTTCCAAAGGATTTACCGCATCATCCTCCAGTATGAAAAATGGAGTTTTCTATTGATTTAATTCTTGGTTCAAGGCCCATATTGAATACCCCTTATATATTGTTCACTGTGGAATTATTGGAACTAAAGAAAAAACTAGAGGAATTTATTAATAACAGATTTATTCACCCAAGTGTTTTTCATGGGGAGCCCATATACTTTTTATTATGAAGAAATATGGATCTATGAGGTTGTGCATTGACTACAATGAGATCAATTCTATAACAATAAATAACATATATCCCCTACCTCACATTGATGATATATTCAACCAACATCATGGAGCTCATTAGTTTTTCAAAGAATGTCCTTCGATCTTGAAATCATTTGTTGTGTGTGAAGAAGGAAGACATTTTGAAAATAGAATTTCGAACTAGGTACATGTATGATGAGTTTACAGTAATTTTTTTGGACTGACTAATTCACCCTCTGTTTTCATTGATCAAATGAATATAGTTTTCATGAAATATCTTGATGATTTTGTAGTGTTATTTATTGATAATATCTTGGTATACTCAAGAATCTTTGAAGATCATAAATATCACATGTGTACTATTCTTAAAACCCTAAGAGGAAATGAATTATATGGGATGTTTAGCAAGTGTGAATTTTGGATTCAGTAAATATCTTTTCTTGGACATATTGTCTCTAAGGATGGAATCTCTGTCGGTCCTTCAAATAACAATGCAATCCAAGAATATCCATCAATGATGAGTATAACTGAGTTACACAGTTTTATTGGTTTAGTAGGTTCTTATCAGCATTTCATCCAGAATTTTTCCCAAGTGGAAAACCCATTATCCAAGGTCACATGTAAAGGGATTAAATTTTTATGGACAAAAGAGTGTAAATAATTTTTTGAATAACTAAATAAATGATTAGTCAATGCTCATATCTTGACTCTACCATTGATAAATGATGGGTTTTTTATTCATAGTGATGCAGAAAAGAAAGTACTTGGTTGTTTCCTTATAAATAATGATAGGGCTATTTCCTATGCATCATGACAGCTAACAATTCATGAGAAAAACTATACCACTCATGATCTTGATTTATCAGCTAAAATCATTGCTCTGAAAATATGGAGAAACAATCTTTATGGTGAAAAATGTGATATTTTTACTGATCACATGAGTTTGAATTATATTTTATCACAGAAAGAACTCAACATGGGCCAAAGATGATGGCTTGAACTTCTCAAGGATTATGATTGCACTATTAACTACCAACTAGGGAAGGAAAATAAGGTGGAATATTCTTTAAAAGGAATGGATCATGATGTTTTAAACAAGAAGAGTGTTGAAAGGGATCTTATGTTCATGGATCTAGTAAATATAGATATGGTAATAATCATAGAATGTAAAACATCAAGACTTTTTGAAATGGTTGCCAAACCCTCTTTACTAAAAGGGAAGAAATGTTCTTAGACTGATTATGAGGAGTTTCAAAAGAAAACTAAAGCTATGAATGATGGGAGATTGATTCAATTTGTATATGGTGATGGAATTTTGGAATTTGGGAAAAGACTTTATGTTCTCGATATACGTGATCTAAAAAGGTAATTATTGGATGATGCTCATAGCTCAAATTTCTCTATACACCCTAGTAGCACTAATATGTATAGATATTTGAAGAAAAAAATTTGGTGTGATAACATGAAGAGAGAGATTGCTGATTATATGTCAAGATGTATGGTTTGTCAACAAGTGAAAGATGGAAGAAAACATCCTTGAGGAGTCATGAAACCTCTTCCCATACCTATGTGGAAATGGGATGATATTGTAATAGACTTTTTCATGGGGCTGTCAAAGAATCCTATAAGGAATGATGCAATATGGTTTATTGGGGATCGTCTTACCAATCAGCACATTTTCATTCTATAAGAAACGATTTACCACTTGAACATCTAGAAAGAGTATATATTAATGAAGTTGTAAGAATTCATGGAGTACCACTATCGATTGTTTCTGACTGTGATCCCTGTTTTATATAAATATTATGGAAAATTAATTAGAAGGCCTTGGATACTGACCTTTATTTGAGCACTACATACCACCCTCAAACTGATGGACAATCAGAACAGACTACTCAATCCTTAGAAGACATGTTGAGATCTTTCTCACGTGACTTTCAAGGTATGTAAGATCAATATTTACTTTGGGTAGAATATTCCTATAAAAATATATTCAATTCAAGTATTCAGATGGACCCATATGAAGCATTATATGGAAATAGATGTCGCACTGCAACTTGTTGGGATGTTGTTGGTGAAAGAAAACTTGTAGGCCATGAACTTGTTATGAAATCAATGGAAAAGGTGAATATTTTCCAAAACCACATCAAAGCAGCTCAAAGAAAGAAAAGTATCTATGATGATAACCAAAATAAGGATTTGGAATTTCAAGTAGGAGATCATGTTTTCTTGAAGGTATCTCCATGGAAGGGTGTTATACTTTTCGGTAAGAAGGGTAAATTAGGTCCCAGGTACATCGGACCTTTAAAAATTCTAGAACAAATTGGATTTGTAGATTAGTGATTGGAAATGCCTCCAAGTCCCTCCAAAGTTCATGATGTGCTCCATGTATCACTATTGAAAAAATACATGCCCGACCCAATGCATGTACTCACCTATGAAAAAATAGAACAGGAACCTGACCTGTCTTATTGTGAAGAGCCTATCAAAATTCTTGATACTAGAGAACATTTGTTGAGAAACCGGATGACGTTTTTGGTAAAATTTCTATGGAGAAATCATAAGATAGGAGAGGGAACATGGGAACCCAAGGAACGTATGATTAAAAACCATAGAATCTTTTTGTATAGTATTATTCAAGAAATTTTGAGTACGACGTTATTTGAAAGGGGAAGTGTAACACCTGAGACTTTTATGTTATATAAATCATCAAAAGAAGATTTTTCTACACACAACACTTTCTTGGCTTGCTTAACATGAAATCGTGACCTTCCTCGATAGCTTGCATCGTACGCAATACCGAGTTTCACTAAACAATGATATGCTAATAAAATATTATTAATACTAGCCGTTATGAATAGTAATAACCACTTTTTGAAATTTTATAAATTTTATTTTTTAAAATGGACTTCATTTTTGGATTCGGAATATCGAAATTATCCTAGGGTGAAATTTTGGTATTTTTCTGAAAACATTCAATTTTTGATGAATAGTGAAACCACTAAGTGGTAGTTAAAAAAACTGAATTTTTCATAAAACTTAATTTTACCACTTCTGTGAGTGGAACTTCAAAAATCCGAGAGACGCGTTTGATAAGTAAAATGTGGTTCAATGAGATGAAAATAATTTTTGGTGAATAGTAATTTTTTACTTTTATTTACCACGGTTAAAAGTAAATAGGGTAATTAAGGGTACAGATGATATTATTATTACCATAACACATGTCCTAATTCTATTGGATAAGTGTAAATCGACCAAAAACAAACATAGGAATAAAATATGACCATTTAGGCACACTTGGATTAGATTAGGACATTTATTATTAATTTATTTAAAGAAGGGTTAAAATAGTTAAAATCAAAGTTTAATAACTAAATAATTTTAATATAAAGTTATATATAAGATAAATTAGACTATAAATATTCATTAGAAAGATAAATATATTTCCTACATAATGGTATTTTATTTTTAATTTTTAGACATTAAATATTTTAATTTATTTATGACACAAAGATGATGCAGTAATTATCTTATTAATGAAATATTGACATAATTGATGTTATAAATACCCAAATAAATGTAATTTGAGACTTTTTATGAATTACACTAATTTTATAGGTTAATATGACATGTTATTATTGATTTAGTTTACATTTTTAGAACTAATCATTAGGTTATGATTTTCACAAAAATAAATTACTAAATAGTGTCAAAATTGACATATAATAGTTTTTAAAACAAATATTATATTATTAATTGTTATTTTATTCCTAAAAATCTATGTTTCGGCCAAATGACTTATATAAGGTTATATATATTAATAATAAACAACTTGGGGTTCGTTTGGACTGTTATCAAAAGTTTATTAACCTTATAGTGTAAGAACACAAGAAGACACGGTAAACGTAAAATTATTTAACTTAATGTTAAATCTAAATGATAAGGTCAAAATAGGAACCTAAACTTGTATAAATTCTATTGGATGATATTATTTCGACCAATACCCACCTTAGCTTCGAAATAAATCAATTTGGATCTAATTAAAACCGAATTTGGCTTTATAATAAAATAATATTTTTAATTATTCTGAAGGTGCCCCTCTCCTCCTTTATAAAAGGGAACTTCCTCCCTCTCTTCCTCACACCACTTTGAGCCATCAAGCTTGGCCAAACCCTGACAATTTCTCCTCTCCACTTCCCTGGAGACATCCTAGAGGTCATGTTCTTCTTCAAAGTCCAATTTTAGTGCCCTAAAAGGAGGTCTCAAAGAAGCACTTCAAAGAAGAGGTAATGTCCGTTACCGATTCGTTCATCTTTATTTCTTCTTCCACTTCTTCTTCTTTAGTTGTTTCATTATGAAGTAATAACATCAGTATCACTCATATACTGATATGTTATTATAAGTTTGAAACAACCCTATTTCACCATCTATCCATCCTACGGAAAATGAAATCACCGCGCGTGCGTGCGTACGGAATACCGTCTCCACGCTGTGGTGTAATCAACTTTCCCCCACCACCTTAATTGGATGGGTATAATGGTGTAAATAATGACTATATATGATTATTGTAAACGGATATTGATTCTGAAATAGTATACACACACTCCAATACAATTCCATGATCATGGGAACGATATCATCACTCGTGCGTACGTACGGAATACCGTCTCCATGATGTGATGTGACTCGTTCTACATGATCTTCATTGAATAATGATTATATAAATGAATTGAATGAATGAATATGATATATATTACACTAATAGAATTATGTAATTAGGTATCTATAACTTAAAGAGATGAATAAGATTTTATTCGACAAAACACCCATAAGAACAAAAAGTAATAAACACCCGAATAACAAGTTGTAATGAAATATTACTAATAAGAAGATAATAATATGACCATATATGATATCATAACAATAATTTTGATTCTGAAATAAGTCAATAACATTATTTACATCATTATACAGGAGGTTCAGACACTTACGAGGCAAATCGGACCTAAGGTAAGGGAAATATCACAATCTCATTTTTATCCGAGATTGTTTATAGTATGGCATTTACTGGGGTGTATTTTATCATCCACATCCATGTTTCCTCAATATGTAATATTATTTACATCCACCTAAAATTGTTTAAATCCAATTTTACCCTTCGGTGAGTTTTTAGTAAAGGATATGAAAGGAATCTTTTGTCGTTTTTCATATGAGGTACTTTTTGACTTTTCCGAAAAAAGTACGAAGAATGTTTTTTTAACTTATACGGCATGAATGGATTTTTAGAACATTATTTCCAATAAGCTTCCTTTAAAAGTTTTCAAGATTATTTTTAATCAACTTCTTTTAGTTTAGAATTGTATGACATGTTAAGAAAGGAAAAGTGTTTTTGAAGCAGAAAGGATATTTTCCTCAAGAATGGAGTTCAAGTGTTTTATCAAAAATATTTTCCATCTAAGATAATAAAGGGTTCTATTTCTATCCCTATTATTACATTGATTTGATTATGTTGTGATGGAAATATTTTTATGAATTCCATTATCTTATATGAATTGTTTTATGATGTCATGATGTTTAAGAATCCCATTTTTTATTACATGGGTTATGAAATGATGTATGATTTATGATTTTGTGGCACACATAAGAATGGTATCATTATGAGATGGGTGGGACCTATATCTAACTCAAATGAATTGGGTAATGATTTTATATCTCATGAGATAGACATGGCTGGAACGGCAGGTTAAACAGGTTCAGTGAAACAGGACTGAAACGAGGAGTGAACTCAGTTCAGAAGTGGACTTTGTCCACTAATATAGTCTTGGCAATGAGTCTTGACTAACAAGAAATGATTCTCAATGATTATGTGTGTATGCCACAAAGTTTCATGTTTTATGTTATGATTATTGGGATTACATTTCACTACTATGATTTATCCCATGTCATGAAATTATGATCTCTTTTGTAGGTTAAGATTTCCAAAAGTTATGTGCTTATGTATATGATGTGATTGATATTTATTTGGTTTACTATTACTGAGCATTTGAGCTCACCCTTTTGTATGTTTTATTTCCCCAGGTCAGGAAGAAGGTTATTAAGTAGAATATGCCAAAAAGGGACTCTAGATATGATGAAATAAATGGGAGGAAAAGTATATGCTTTATGAACCAGTTGTTTATGATTTTCAGTTTCTAAAGACACTATACCTATACGGTCCTTTCATGGTTTTGTTATATTTTGTAATAAGTGTGCTTCAATTTTGAAGTAATAACAATGTATGTAAAGTATGGGTCGTTATAGTTGGTATCAGAGGAAAGGTATAGTCAACCTTTGGAAACTTGGATGTGAAAGCCTTAGTAAGAACTATAAGGATAATTCTAAGCAAAGAACACAATCTTAGTGTTTTAGAAATGACCATGAATAACCTAGGATAAGACCTTAAGTGTGAAATTTTATTCTTGAATATGTGGTTTTCCTATTATAATTAGTGTTTCTCACACTATTATTCTTTGTTTTAGTCAATGGCTGGAACCCAAAGGAACCGTGTTAATGCGGAATGTGACGGGCAATGCAATGATTGTCCCCCTCAGCAACCAAACATTATGGGAGCCGGAATGAAAAATCTTATAGCCATGATCACACAACATTCTCAAGATATGAATCATGCAGGACTTCCAAACGAGCAAAGGAAGGAGCAAAATTCTATTGAATCCTTCATGAGGCAGCGTCCACCTTCTTTCAGCGGGTCTACTGATCCATTAGTTGCTGAACAATGGATTAGTACTACTAAAAATATATTTTCAGTTCATCAATGTTTTGAACATGATAAAGTCATCCTAGCAGTGTATCGTTTGGAAGGAGATGCTGATCAATGGTGGAATCTTATTAAGAATATGAGGCAAAGGGATGAAATTGAGTCCATGGAATGGGACGAGTTCAAGAACTTATTTTTCAATAAGTACTTCCCTCATATTCTCCGAACAAAGATGCAGAAAGAGTTTCTTGAACTGAAGCAAAAGGATGATGAATCTATTGGTACTTATGAAGCAAACTATACAAGACTTTCAAGGTACGCTTCTGGTATTATTATCCAACCTGAGAGTAAGATCGATAGATTCTTTAGTGGCTTAAAACCAAGTCTTCGAAGGGAGTTATCTATAATGGACTTCAATAGCTACGAGGAAATTGTTCGATGTGCTCTCAAAGTCGAGATGGAGATTGGAGTAACCCATCAGTCGTATGGGTTTGATAAGAAGAGGAAAAGGGAATTCAAAGGAAAATCTAAAGAGCACACTGAAAAGAAGATGAGCTTTCCCTTATGCTCAATGTGTGGAAAGAAACATGGAGGAAGTGGTCTTAAAGGAACAAGTAAATGTTTCAAATGTGGAAAGGAAGGTCATCGAGCATTTGAATGCCGCAATGATGGGAAGAAGATGTATAATGATGAAAACCAAGGAAGGGATACACAGAATGACCCTACTACACTTCAATGTTTCAAGTGCAAGGAGTGGGGCATTATGCCAATCAATGCCCAAATCCAAGGGTAGATGATGATGGTCGACGTCAACAAACTCTTAAGGCTAAAGGCAAAGGAAATTCACATGCAATTTCTATCAGCGATGTGGTGTACGATAATGATGTGGTGAAAGGTACACTTACCATCCACTGTAAAGTAGCAAATGTTTTTTTTTTATTCTGGATCCACCCACTTCTTTATTTCTGAATAATTTTCTAAGGATATCACCATATTACCTCAACAGTTAGATGTTGAGTTAGTTGTGACAACCCCTAATGGCACAACAGTCACATCAAAAGTTTATAATTCTTCTCTGATTGAAGTTTGTGGGAAAGTGCTTCCTGTAAATCTTTTGATCCTTCTTATAGTGGAATTTGATGTGATTCTTGGCATGTATTGGCTTTCTCTACATGGAGCTCATATCAATTTCCAATGAAGGGATGTCACATTTCATATTCCAGATCAATCTATGATCATCTATCGATGCAAGGATGAACATAACCTTCCAGTGGAAATTTCTTCCATTTTATGGGTATTGATTCCACTAAATGAAGGTTATTTATCTCAAATGGTTGGTGAGAAACTCATGATTAAGAATATTCCCATTGTACGAGAGTTTGATGATGTCTTTCCGGAGGAATTACCGGGTCTTCCACCGAATCGTGAAGTTGAGTTTTCAATAGAACTCGTACCGGATGCTTTGCCTATTTCAAAGACAGCTTATAGAATAGCCCCAATTGAGTTGCTGGAATTGAAGAAGAAACTCCAAGAGAATCTTGATAAGGGGTTCATACGCCCTAGTGCATCACCTTGGGGAGCACCTGTTCTGTTTGTTAAGAAGAAAGATGGATCAATGAGAATCTGCATTGATTATCGAGAACATAACAAGATCATTATCAAGAAAAAATATCCTCTCCCACGCATTGATGACCTATTTGACCAACTACGCGGAGCTCAATACTTTTCCAAGATTGATCTTCGTTCAGGGTATCATCAATTAAGGGTCAAAAGGGAGGATATACCAAAGACGACTTTCCGTACAAGGTATGGACACTATGAATTTATAGTGTTTCCATTTGGTCTTACTAATGCCCCTGCTATCTTCATGGATCTAATGAATAGTGTCTTTAGAGACTATCTTGATCAATTTGTGGTAGTCTTTATAGACGATATTCATGTCTATTCAAAGAGCAAGGAAGAACATGAAGATCACTTGAGAATCATATTGAAGACCCTAAGAAAGGAGAAGCTTTATGCCAAATTTACCAAGTGTGAATTTTGGCTTCAAAAAGTTTCATTTTTGGGTCACATAATCTCAAAAGGGGGGATATATGTGGATCTAGCAAAAACAGAGGTTATCGAATGATGGTTGAGACCAACAAAAGTAACTGAGATCCGAAGTTTTCATGGTTTGGCTGGATATTATCGACGTTTTGTGAAATATTTTTCATAATTATCTAATCCACTCACCAAGTTGACTCAGAAAGGAGTTAAGTTTGATTGGACGGATGAATGTGAAGAGAATTTCAAGGAGTTGAAAAGAAGGTTATCCAGTGCACCTGTGCTCACACTACCTTGTAGTGGAGAAAGGTTTGTGATCTACAGTGATGCATCCAAGATGGGTTTGGGGTGTGTTCTTATGAAAAATGATATGGTGATAGCTTATTCCTCACAATAGTTGAAAATACATGAGAAAAATTACCCAACTCATGATTTGGAGTTAGCTGTGGTAATCTTTTCATTAAAGATTTGGAGGCATTACCTTTATGGTGAGAGGTGTGATATTTATACTGATCATAAATGTTTAAAGTATATTTCACACAAAAGGAGTTGAATATGCGCCAAAGAAGATGGTTGGAGCTGATTAAGGATTATGACTGCTCAATTCATTACCACCCTGGGAAAGCAAACAAGGTGGAAGCCGCATTAAGTCGACAAGACCATGCTAGATTATCCATGATGAGGATCACAAAAGATCCAATATTTATGGATTTACAAAGGATGGATCTTGGAATTATAATGAAAGGGGTAAAATCGTATCTTTCTCAAATGAATGTTCAACCATCTATACATGTGAAGATTAAAGAGGCACAGAAAAAAGATGTTGAGTTACAAAAGAATGTGAGAAATGTTCCTGAATTGAACCTTGATTGTGATGGGATAATAAAGTTCCGGAATCGGGTTTGTGTTCCTCCCATCCCCGAATTAAAGAAGGAGCTGCTAGATGAGGCTCATAGTTATTCATTATCTATTCATCCTGGAAGCATGAAGATGTATAGGGACCTGAAAGTGTACTTCTGGTGGGATGGCATGAAAAGAGATGTTGCTGAATATGTCTTTCGATGCTTGGTTGGTCAACAAGTTAAAGCTGAGAGACAGAAGTCTAAGGGGATGTTACAACCATTACCCAAACCTGAATGGAAATGGGAAAACATCACTATGGACTTCGTCACAAGACTTCCTAAAACGTCCAAAGGCAATAATGTTATCTGGGTCATAGTGGATCGTCTTTCAAAGTCTGCACACTTCATTGCTATTAGAGAGGATTTCTCTCTGGATCAGCTTTCCCGGATATATGTAATGGAAGTGGTATGATTTCATGGAGTACCACTTTCTATTATATCTTATCGGGATCCGAGATTTACCTCGAAGTTCTGGAGAAGTCTTCAGCATACTCTGGATACAGAGTTGAGTTTCAGCACTGCTTATCATCCTCAGACAGAGGGTCAATCTGAGAGAACAATTCAAACTCTAGAAGATATGTTGAGAGCTTGCTCTATGGATTTCAAAGGTGGTTGGGATCAACACCTACCTTTGGTGGAATTTTCTTATAATAATAGCTTTCACTCTAGTATTCAGATGGCTCCTTATGAAGCTCTCTATGGAATGAAATGCAGGACTCCAACTTGCTGGGATGAAGTTGTGGAAAGAAAGCTATTAGGACCCGATCTCGTTGATGAAATGGCAGAAAAGGTCAGATCTATTCAACAACACATAAGAGCAGCTCAGACTCGATAGAAAAGTTATGCCGACAACCAATGAAAAGACCTAGAGTTTGAAGTGGGTGATAAAGTGTTCTTACGAATATCTCCCTGGAAGAGGGTCATGAGATTTGGAAAGAAGGGGAAGTTGAGCCCTAGATATATCGTGTTTTCAAAATACTAGATCGTGTTGGGAAGGTAGCTTACCGATTGGCGCTTCCACCGAATCTCTCTCAAGTTCACGACGTGTTCTATGTATCTCTACTGAGAAAGTACATACCTGATCCTTCACATGTACTCAGATCAGAAGTTGTACCGCTGGAGCAGGATCTTTTTTATGATGAACAATCGATAGAGATTCTGGATCATAGCGAAAAATTCCTACGAAACAAGATCACTCGATTGGTGAAAGTTTTATGGAGGAACTACCAATTAGAAGAAGCTACATGGGAGCTTGAGGATAAGATGAGGGAGAGGTATCCTCATCTGTTTGTAACAAAGTGAGGAATTTCGTGGGTGAAATTCATTTTAGGGGCGGTAGAATGTAACACCCGAGACTTTTATGTTATCTAAATCATAAAAGGAATATTTTTCTACACACAACACGTGCTTGGCTTGCTTTACACGAAATCGCGACCTTCCTCGATATCTTGCATCGTACGCAATACCGAGTTTCACTAAACAATGATATGCTAATAAAATATTATTAAAACTAGCCGTTATGAATAGTAATAACCACTTTTTGAAATTTTATAAATTTTATTTTTCAAAATGGACTTCCTTTTTGGATTCGGAATATCGAAATTATCCTAGGGTGAAATTTTGGTATTTTTCTGAAAACATTCAATTTTTGATGAATAGTGAAACCACTAAGTGGTTAAAAAACTGAATTTTTCATAAAACATAATTTTACCACTTCTGTGAGTGGAATTTCAAAAATCCGAGAGACCCGATTGATGTCAGTAAGTAAAATGTGGTTCAATGAGATGAAAATAATTTTTGGTGAATAGTAACTGTTTACTTTTATTTACCACCGTTAAAAGTAAATAGGGTAATTAAGGGTAAAAATGATATTATTATTACCCTAACAAATGTCCTAGTTCTATTGGATAAGTTTAATTCGACCAAAAACAAATTTAAGAATAAAATATGACCATTTAGGCCCACTTGGATTAGATTAGGACATTTATTATTAATTTATTTAAAGAAGGGTTAAAATAGTTAAAATCAAAGTTTAATAAGTAAATAATTTTTAATATAAGATTATATATAAGATAAATTCGAATATAAATATTCATTAGAAAGCTAAAAATATTTCCTACATAATGGTGTTTTATTTGTAATTTTTAGACATTAAATAATTTAATTTATTTATGACACAAAGATGATGCAGTAATTATCTTATTAATGAAATATTGACATAATTGATGTTATAAATACCCAAATAAATGTAATTTGAGACTTCTTATGAATTAAACTAATTTTATAGGTTAATATGACATTTTATTATTGATTTAATTAACTTTTTTCGAACTAATAATTTTGTTATAATTTTTACAAAAATCAATTACTAAATAGTGTCAAAATTGACATAAAATAGTTTTTAAAAAAATAATATATTATTAATTGTTATTTTATTCATAAAAATCTAAGGTTCGGCCAAATGACTTAGATAAGGTTATATATATTAATAATAACCAACTTGGGGTTCTTTTGGATTGTTATACTAAGTTTATTAACCTTATAGTGTAAGAACACAAGAAGACACGGTAAAAGTAAAATTATTTAACTTAATGTTAAATCTAAATGATAATGTCAAAATAGGAACCTAAACTTGTGTAAATTATATTCTATGAGAGGATTTAGACCCATACCCAACTTAGCTTCGAAATAAATCAATTTTGAGCTATTTAAAACCGAATTTGGCTTTATAATAAAATAATATTTTTAGTTATTCCAAAGGTGCCCCTCTCCTCCCTTATAAAAGGGCACCTCCTCCCTCTCTTCCTCACACCACATTGAGCCATCAAGCTCGGAAAACCCCTGAAACTTTCTCCTATACAGTTCCCTAGAGACATTCTAGAGGTCCTGGTCTTCTTCAAAGACCAATTTTAGTGCCCTAAAAGGAGGTCTCAAAGAAGCACTTCAAAGAAGAGGTAATGTCCGTTACCGATTCTTTCATCTTTATTTCTTCTTCCACTTCTTCTTCTTTAGTTGTTTCATTCTGAAGTAATAACATCAGTATCACTCATATACTTATATGTCATTATAAGTTTGAAACAACCCTATTTCACCATCTATCCATCCTACGGAAAATGAAATCACCGCGCGTGAGTACGTACGGAATACCGTCTCCATGTCGTGGTGTAATCTACTTTCCACCACCACCTTACATGGATGGGTATAATGGTGTAAATAATGACTATATATGATTATTTTAAAGTGATATTGATTCTTAAATAGTATAAATACACTCCAATATAATTCCATGATAATTGGAATGATATCATCGCTCGTGCGTACGTACGGAATACCGTCTCCACGATGTGATGCGACTCGTTCTACATGATCTTCGTTGCATAATGATTATATAAATGAATTGAATGAATGAATATGATATATATTACACTAATAACATTCTGTAAATGAGGTATTTATAACCTAAAGAGAATAATAAGAATTTATTCGACAAAACATGCATAAGAACAAAAAGTAATAAACACCTGAATAACAAGTTGTAATGAAATATTACTAATAAGAAGCTAATAATATGACCATATATGATATCATAACAATAATTATGATTCTTTAATAAGTCAATAACATTATTTAAATCATTATACAGGAGGTTCGGACACTTATGAGGAAAATCGGACCTAAGGTAAGGGAAATATCACAATCTCATTTTTATCCGAGATTGTTTATACTTTGATATTTACTGGGGTGTAATTTATCATCCACATCCATGTTTCCTCAATATGTAATATTATTTCCATCCACCTAAAATTTTTTAAATCCAATTTTACCCTTCGGTGAGTTTTTAGTAAAGGATATGAAAGAAATCTTTTGTCGTTTTTCGTACGAGGTACTTTTTGACTTTTCCGACAAAAGTACGAAGAATGTTTTTTTTAACTTATACGGCATGAATGGATTTTTAAAACATTATTTCCAAGAAGCTTCATTTACAAGTTTTCAAGTTTATTAATAATCAACTTCTTTTATTTTAGAATTGTACGACATGTTAAGAAAGGAAAAGTGTTTTTGAAGCAGAAAGGATATTTTCCTCAAGAATGGAGTTCAAGTGTTTTATCAAAATTATTTTCCATCTAAGATAATAAAGGGTTCTATTTCTATCCCTATTATTAAATTTATTTGATAAAGTTGTGATGGAAATATTTTTATGAATTCCTTTATCTTATATGAATTGTTTTATGATGTCATGATGCTTAAGAATCCCATTTTTTTTATTACATGGGTTATGCAATGATGTATGATTTATGATTTTGTGGCACACATAAGAATGGTATCATTATGAGATATGTGGGACCTATATCTCCCTCCAATGCATTGGGTAAAGATTTTATATCTCATGAGACAGACATGGCTGGAATGGCAGGTTAAACTTGTTCAGTGAAACAGGACTGAAACGAGGAGTGGACTCGGTTCAGAAGTGGACTTTGTCCACTAAGATAGTCTTGGCAATGAGTCTTGACTAACAAGAAATGATTCTCAATTATTATGTGTGTATGACACAATGTTTCATGTTTTAAGTTATGATTATTGGGATTACATTTCACTACTATGATTTATCCCATGTTATTAAATTATGATCTCTTTTGTAGGTTAAGATTTCCAAAAGTTATGTGCTTATGTATATGATGTGATTGATATTTCTTTTGTTTACTATTACTGAGCATATGGGCTCACCCTTTTGTATGTTTTATTTCACCAGGTCAGGAAGAAGGTTATTAAGTAGAATATGCCAAAAAGGGACTCTAGATATGATGAAATAAATGAGAGGCAAAGTAGATGCTTTATGAACCAGTTATTTATGCTTTCCAGTTTCTAAAGACACTATACCTATACGGTCCTTTCATGGTTTTGTTATATGTTGTAATAAGTGTGCTTCAATTTTGAAGTAATAACAATGTAAGTAAAGTGTGGGTTGTTATAGGAAGAATGTAACACCCCATGCTTCCACAGTATGTTTCTCAGTGAATAATACAATATCTTGCGTTGTATGTAATATGGAGTTTTAACACACCATGACTATTCAAACTAGACACTGTGAATAGTAATACCCACTTTTTGAAATTTTATGCATTTTATTTTTCAAAATGGACTTCATTTTTGAATTCGTAATATCGAAATTAGCTTAGGGTAAATTTTTGGTATTTTCCTTTTTTTGATGAATTTTAAAAAAGACTCCATTATTGTTTAAAACTGTATTTTTATTTAAATAATTAATTATTTTATTTAAATTTATATTAGGCTAAAATATATTCATAATATAAATTTAGGTTCAATGTAATTAATGGGAGTAATTTTATAATAATATTAGATATATAAAGTTTTATTGAACTTTTTACCGTCCCTTACCCACCTTCTAGGCGCATTTGAAAATTTGTATAAAACATAATTTTACCGCTTCTATGAATTGAATTTCAAAAATCTTAGAGAAATGGTTGAAATTAGTAAGTAAAATGCGGTTCAATAGGATGAAAATATTTTTTGGCGAATAGTACCTTTTTCATTTTATTTACCATGGTTAAATCTAAATAGGGTAATTAAAGGTAAAAATGATATTATAATTACCCTAAAACATGTCCTAATTCAATTGGATAAGTTTATTTTGACAAAAACCTACCTTAGGATTAAAATATGATCCTTTAGGTCCACTTGGATTAGATTAGGAGATTTCTTATTATTTTATTTAAAGATGAGTTGAAAGTGCTAAATTAAATGTTTAATAAATAAACCATTTTTAATATAGGCTTATAAATAAGATAAATTCAACTATAAATATAAATTATAACCATAATAAGATTTAATACATAATAGTTTTTTATTTATAAATTTAGAAATTAAATAAATAAATTTATTTAAGACACAATGATGATGAAGTAATTACCTTATTAAGGAATGCTTAAAATAATTGATATTATAAATATCAAAATAAATTTCAATTGATAGCTTTGATGAAATAGTCAAATTAATTATATTATTATGAAATTTTTTTGGTTTATTAAATGATTTTTTTCGAACTAATCATGCTGTTATGACTTTCAAAAAAACAAAATACCAAATAGTGTCAAAATTGACATAAATGAGTTTTTAAAACAAATACTATATTATTAAATGATATAATATTCTTCAAAATATAAGGATCAACCAAATAATTTATATAAGGTTATATATATTAATAATTAACTACTTGGTGTTCTATTTTCTTTTTATATAAATTTTATTAACCATTTATTATAATTATACAAGAATACATGGTAAAAGTTAAACTATCTAAGAGTGAAATCTAAAAGATAAGGCTAATATGGTGATCTAAAACTGTCTAAAACCTATTGGTTGAGCTTTTTTTAACCCATCCCCACATTAACCTATAAAGAAATAACTTTGTAGCCATTATAAAACGAATATGATTGTATAATAAAATAATATTTCAAGCTTTTCCTAAAGTGACCCTCACCTCTATTATAAATGGGTAGTTCCCATTCTCCCAAATCACACCTCCAAAGCCATATGGCTTAGACAACCCATGCTCAAATATCCTCCCAGCTACCCACTCTTCGACTTAGAGGCCTTAATTTGATCATAAATCCATCCTATGCATCCCTTTTGATCAATTCAAAAGGAAACACCTGAAGAAGAGGTAATAATTTTACCACCTCTTTCAAAGTTATTTTCTTATTCTACTTCCACTTTATTTGTTGTTTCCAAACCAGAATAATTACTCTAGTACCTTATACATACTATGATGATATTATAAATTTGGTACAACCTTATTCATTATTCTATCAATCCTATGAATGACTTGTCACCATACGTGCGTACGTACGGCTTACCATCTCAATGTCATGGTGTAGTTTGTTATTCAAACAAGTCATTATTTGGATGGGTAAATTAATTAGTATAATTAATTTAAATAATAAATATAAAATTTTAAACATTTTTTATATATGATATACCATCCAATTACATTGGATTTCACCATCAATATAATTATATTGTCGCTCGCGCGTACGTACGGATTACCGTCTCCACGAACTCGATGTGATTCATTCCCCATCATAATCATTCAAAAATAATTTTCATTTTATGATTAAAAATAGCATTTAAGAACTTAATATCATTCTGGATATGAATCAAATACATCCTATACATAACAAACAAGGATTACGTAACAAAACATATAAAGAAAACCAAATTTGTTAACACCCAAAATGATGATACTTTTGAAATATTATTAACAAAGAAATATTAGAAGATCATATATGATATAATATTTATGTATTTGGTTCTTTTATAATTTAATAATAGTTATTTAACTATTATACAGGAGTTTAACATACTCTCTACCAAGGAAAAGTACAAGGTAAGGGGTTTTCATCTCACTTTTATTCCCGTGAGATTCATGCTCTGTTGGGCACTATTAGCTTTTGGGCAGTGTATGTACTACCTGAAGTGCCCAGATCAGTGTGAATCACTGAGAGGGGGAGGGGGTGAATCAGTGATCCCTTAAAACTTTTTACTAATTGATTCTTATCAATTAAACCTCTATGGCTGGTTAAAGCCTCGATCCACTCTTCTTGTATCTCTCAACCTTTCCCGAATGATGCAGTAATGAAAAGGCACAGGACACAAGGATTTAAAAGGTTCGGCACCAAAGGCCTACATCCTTTCCATGCTCTCCCAGCATGGATTCTCCCATTATAACTTGTTAGAATTACAATTGTCGATACAGCTTGCCACCGTATCTCTCCTGAGTCCCACAGGAGGGTCTTTATACTGCTTCACACAGTGTTACCAGAGTCCCACTGGCCTGCTCCAGAATCCCACTGAAGACTTCTTCTCCCTGAGTCCCACAGGGTCTTCTCTTGGCTCCTCGAGTCGCACGAGTAGCTCTTCTTCACTTTAAGCTTCTTCAAGTATCTTCAGCAGTCTGGGATAAAGACTGATGGCCTTGCTCTGTACCTCTGATCACTTGAGTTGATCAGGTCTTCTCGTCTTGCTCAGGCTTTATCTCCTTCTTCTGAGGATGACCTGGATTATCTCCAACTACTGAATACTCAGACAACTGATGTCTTTAACTTCAGTCTGGTCCAGTCTCAATTCACATCAACTTCATGCACTGAGTGCATGGCAACTCTGAATCCTCATGCACTGACTGCATGGCCTTCTCAATACTCTTCAAGAACTCCTGGTCTTGGACAACTCAATTGCACACCACTGATTTGTCTCTGTTCACGTGTGCACGTGCATGCATACATGCATGCACTTTCCTTTTTCTTCTCGGTGCAATAAGCCCACAAAGGGTGTAGTCTCTTTAAGCACACACCAGCTTATCACTTCTTCACACACTTTATTCAATTTTCTTACACACTTAAATGTGTGTTATACTTTAGTGTGGATGTCCTCCCATTTCTTCTTCTAAGTGTATACACACTTCTTAGTGCACACACCTAGGTTCGGCCTTCTTGTTACTTGTTCAAGTACACATAAATTGTTCTTTGTTTTTCACACACTTGACTTGGGCCTCTTCCCACTTCTTGTTGCACACCCTTAACCCGTAGGTTGTTCTTCAATTTTGCACACACAAAATGTGTCTTCACTTGGTGCACACACAAGGCATGAAAGCCTCGGGTCCTCTTTTCCACTTGGCACACACTTGGCCTCGGCTTACTTCCTTCACTTTAGCACACACACATAATGGTGTGGTCTCGGCCTTCTTTTGCTATTCCACCCGAATTCCAAAGGAGGCGCGCAAGGTCTGAGTTAACCTAGGGTGTAGCTGGCCGTGCAAGTGCACAAGGCCTTTAGGCCGCACTAGCCACGGGTGCAAGGCACCGTGGGCGCGCAAGTGCTACCGCACAGGGGGCACGGTGCACAGAGGGGGTGCGCAAGGTTCTACCGCGCAGCCCAACCTCTTCTTCTTGTCACGCAAATGAGTTGCGCGCAAGGGACTCCTTCGGGCCAAAGATGGCACCGAGGACTTCAGCCGCGCAAGTAATTTGCGCGGGGCTTCTTTCTTCGTGAGGTAGAGAGCTCACGGGACTCAGATTTTCAACAGAGTTTCAGCAAACATAAACAGCGCCTGTGGTCTTCTTTTTATAGGCGAGGCAGAGGTGGTTTATCCGCGTGAGAAAAATCTTGAACCACCGAGATTTTCGGATCTCAAGTTTCTGTAAAATCTCGTTTCTCTCCTCAGTTTCCACCGCGGGTTCTTTCATTATTTTTCTCCGGTCTTCTTCACGTGCATGCGACTTAGAACGCATGCACGACCACTTTTCTTCCAATCCATTCAAATCACGAACACACCGAAGCCTCGACAACTTCGTTTTGCCTCGGCCTTGTTCGAATTCTTCCAAACATTGCATGCATGGTCATTTTTAGGCATGGATCTGTTAAGTAGGTCCAGACGAGCTCCATGGAGGTCTCGGTTTGCTCGGAGGTGGCCGGGAACTAAAAAACCGACGTCAGGGAGGCTCTGGTTCAGCGGCGGCATGCGGGGAGGCCTCGGATGAGCTTGGGGAAGGAGATGGACGGGGAGCCGTCGGATCAGGTGATCGAAAGACATCGGACGGCTGGATCAGATCGCGGCGCGCGACGGATTAGATGAGCGGCGCCGATCGTCCGCGAGATCAGATGAGCGGCTGGGATTCGCTCCCGGGAATTTTTCCGCGTCCCACATCGAAACGGGCCGTGGAATTCTCGCGCTTTATCACCCTGGAACTGCCTCAACTCGGCAATTGAACTTCCAACCCTCTCGGTGCCGCCCCGTGCCGAGTTCTCCCTGCGGGCGCGCTCTGCACCCACTCATGCCTCCTGCGGGCGCGCTCCTAGCGCCCACTATGCACCTCGGGCGTGCGGGTTTCACCACCGCGTGTCCTCGGGGGCTTACACACGGCCCTGACCCTTCTGCCTCAGGGAGCGCCTTGGCCTTGAGGGTTCCCCATGGGCGTGGCGCCTTAGGCCCATATGTGCCTTGGGTGATCCCTCGGCTGGCCTCCTTGGTGGCTATATTTTTGGCAATGTAAATGTAAAGACTTTGTTAAAAACAAAGTTCTCCTCCATATAAAACATGCCAAGTGCCAAGTGCCACTTCTCTAATCCATCTTCCTTTCTTCTTCTTCTTAAGAATTCCATCATTTCTCCTCTCATATGATCTCTACTTAGGATATGGAAATCCCAAGGTTTCTTCTTAATGTTCTTCATCTCCTCTTCCATATGTGTTCAATACTTAGGAGGGACTTCTTCAACTGAATCTCATAAATCACACATGTTCTTCAACATTCTTCATTGATCTAATCAGAGATCAATTGGATCTCTTCCAATTCACATGCACTAAGAGTTAGTACATGGACTTCTTTAATCCACTTCATCCACTTAGAAGTTGTGGATGGATCTCTTGCTTCTCCTCATGCATTGTCAATACAATACATGGTCTTCTAACATTGTTGTGATTTTGTATCATCAGGATACAAGTTCTATGAACTTAAAGATCAGCTCAACAATCGTCAGATATTCATGGAGAATGTTTCAACCACAATTTCCAATACCACTTAGTGAATCTCCTAAGTGACATGCATCTTAGTACCATGGCCATTCCCCTTCACCACCAACACCATCACAACCTTTGTCATTCACATCTTGACATTCCCTGACTTCCATTCATTCCAAGACAACTTCATGCCTCATTGACAACAAATGCAACACAGTGCACTTCAATCTCCCCCTTTGTATTTGTTGTCAATACACCACTTCAGCACATATGAATGGGTCAATATGTGTGCCAATATTTTCTCCCCCTTATTGGCAATCAAATGCAAAGGTGTGGTGTGGTTCACTTTCAAAAATATCTTCCTCCCTTTGAATAGCATCTTCTTGAAAATCACTAAGAGAGGGATGATGCCACATCTTCTCTTTAGCAAAGAACCATTAGTTGATCAACTCTAAGTCTACTTGGGCAAACCCGGTGTAGAAAAAAAGAGTGATATAACCAAGGAACTCAATGCTGTCCAACATTCACAATACATGTGAGATCATGCTTAGGGGTTGAATTTTTTCAGATATTCAATGAATTGCTAAATCCTGCACATACTTCACAAAACACATTAGAATGTTCAGGTGCAAAGATAAAGCTCCCCCTTTTATCTACTTTCTCAAGATGATATTAATTTCAGAACATCATCTTCTCCAGATTGGCTCCCCCTCAAGGGGTGCACTCCATTCTGTCCAAACCATCCTTCAGATGAGAATGATCATCATCTTCAATTCCCTGAAATGTTAGCACATGTATATACCAAGAGTATAAGGGAATAAGATGGAACCTCCTTGGTTCATCAATGTGAACAACAAGGTTGAGAAGATTCTCTCAACCGAGATGTCCCATTTTCACCAGTCTTCACACTTGCACATTTGATCTTCATTGATGATTGTTCTGGTGTGGTTCTCAAAACATCTTCATGTGAAATCTTCTGTTTCCTTTTTGCCTTAGCAATTGCCAGAACTTTATCTTCAGCTTTTTGCAGATCTTTGGAAAGTTGAAACTGATTTGGCCATATGACTAGTAACTCATTTGGAAGAGTGGCCTCAGTTTTGGAAGTTTCACATGGTTCCTTTGATGCTGTCAAGCTACCTCTCTTAGGCAACTTGTTTTCAATCAATCCAATATTCTTCTGGATTGATTGTCTTTTGGAGTTCAGTCTGCTTCTATTTAGTTTCATGGATTCTTTACAAAGGTCCATGATGTGTCCTTTCTTTCCACAGTAGAAGCATGTTTTCTTGGTGGTCCTTCTGGATGCATCACCCTTCTTGGATTTAGATTCCAAGGACTTATTTTCCTTTTTCATAATCTTCTTGGGAGCATTGTCACCTCTCTTCTGTTTGCTTCCCAAGGATTCTTTCTGAGCCAGGTTCTGTGATCTTTTCTTCTTTTGAGCTCTGGATACAGTTGGAGATTGACATGTATCTTTTTGACCACTTTTGCACACATCCCAGATGTTGTCAAGTAATCCAAATCTGTTAGCAGTAAACAGATGTTTCTGGACCTGTGGATGCTGCTTCTTTTCTTCTGGCTTGCTCCCCCTAGGCATGGGCTTCCTCTGTGCTTTGGCATTCAGTGGATTGTACCAACAATCCTTTGCACAATGCCCATACTTGTTACAACACCAACATTGACCCACAAATCTTGACTTCTTCAGTCCTTCTGATTTTAGGGTACTTTTCTGGAGCTGCTGTGTTGTTTCAGGAGAGATCTGCTTCTTCATTTTCTTCATCCATACTTGTTTGGAATTATTCTTCCATCCTGCACTTTTTGTGGAAACACAATTAGAAGCATCAGTACAAGATGGTATGGATGGTACCTTCTTTTTAGAAGATGTTTCTCTTTCATTAGAGGATGTCTTTCTTTTAGAATCATCCTTCTCAAAGCATACTTGAGTAGCAACATTTCTCCTTTCAGCTGACTGGGAGGCTTTGGCTTTGGGTGATTGCTGATTTTTCAATATCACCTCCTGTTTTAAGCATTTCATATTGAGGGAGTTCTTCTCATCCTCAATAGTTCTTAGC
Organism: Viscum album; assembly: GCA_963277665.1. Taxonomy (NCBI): domain Eukaryota; kingdom Viridiplantae; phylum Streptophyta; class Magnoliopsida; order Santalales; family Viscaceae; genus Viscum; species Viscum album. Next base: position 1,716,938,701 of record OY728128.1, read on the forward strand.
CTTCATTCCCAATTCTCCACCAGTTGTTTCATCTGGTCTTCATGCACCTTTTTCAATTCTTGCAATGAATTGTCCAGCTCCTTCACCATTTTGACTTTGTCTTCGAGTTGAGCATTTCTGACATTCATTGAAACTTTGTGCCTCTTCTCCAGTGCATGGTAAACATCTTTGATTATTACTTTAAAGAATTATTTCTCAGAAAGGCTTCTTTGCAATTCTTCAGCAGTGTCTTCATATCTTTCATTGAAAAGAGAAACAGTTTCATCTTTAGCCTTCACCAGCTTTCTGAGAGTGTTGGTTATGCCAACCCTTTTAGCCAATTGATCTTCCATTGCATTGGCTTCTTCTTCTAACTGTGATTTTTCTTCATGAAGATCATGGATGCCTGTAGCTATACACTTTGCCACTTCCATGGGAACTGTCTTCTGAAGATATTTGAGTGCACTCTAAAGATCATTCATTATTCCATCTTCATCACAGCTAGGACAGGCTTTCTTCATCTTCTTGGCCTGTTTCTTCTTTCTATTTTTCTGAGTCTTGGAAGATATCTCCATTTGAGGCTGGTCGCTCATTTCCTCAAATCTGCACTTCATAAAGACTCCCTTGGATCTTTTAGAGGTAACCTCCCTCTGATACCAATTGAAGTGCCCAGATCAGTGTGAATCACTGAGAGGGGGAGGGGGTGAATCAGTGATCCCTTAAAACTTTTTACTAATGGATTCTTATCAATTAAGCCTCTATGGCTGGTTAAAGCCTCGATCCACTCTTCTTGTATCTCTCAACCTTTCCCGAATGATGCAGTAATGAAAAGGCACAGGACACAAGGATTTACAAGGTTCGACACCAAAGGCCTACATCCTTGCCATGCTCTCCCAGCATGGATTCTCCCATTATAACTTGTTAGAATTACAATGGTCGATACAGCTTCCCACCGTATCTCTCCTGAGTCCCACAGGAGGGTCTTTATACTGCTTCACAAAGTGTTACCAGAGTCCCACTGGCCTGCTCCAGAATCCCACTGAAGACTTCTTCTCCCTGAGTCCCACAGGGTCTTCTCTTGGCTCCTCGAGTCGCACGAGTAGCTCTTCTTCACTTTAAGCTTCTTCAAGTATCTTCAGCAGTCTGGGATAAAGACTGCTGGCCTTGCTCTGTACCTCTGATCACTTGAGTTGATCAGGTCTTCTCGTCTTGCTCAGGCTTTATCTCCTTCTTCTGAGGATGACCTGGCTTCTCTCCAACTACTGAATACTCAGACAACTGATGTCTTTAACTTCAGTCTGGCCCAGTCTCAATTCACATCAACTTCATGCACTGAGTGCATGGCAACTCTGAATCCTCATGCACTGACTGCATGGCCTTCTCAATACTCTTCAAGAACTCCTGGTCTTGGACAACTCAATTGCACACCAAGGATTTGTCTCTGTTCACGTGTGCACGTGCATGCATACATGCATGCACTTTCCTTTTTCTTCTCGGTGCAATAAGCCCACAAAGGGTGTAGTCTCTTTAAGCACACACCAGCTTCTCACTTCTTCACATACTTTATTCAATTTGCTTACACACTTAAATGTGTGTTATACTTTAGTGTGGATATCCTCCCTTTTCTTCTTCTAAGTGTATACACACTTCTTAGTGCACACACCTAGGTCCGGCCTTCTTGTTACTTGTTCAAGTACACATAAATTGTTCTTTGTTTTGCACACACTTGACATGGGCCTCTTCCCACTTCTTGTTGCACACCCTTAACCCGTAGGTTGTTCTTCAATTTTGCACACACAAAATGTGTCTTCACTTGGTGCACACACAAGGCATGAAAGCCTCGGGTCCTCTTTTCCACTTGGCACACACTTGGCCTCGGCTTACTTCCTTCACTTTAGCACACACACATAATGGTGTGGTCTCGGCCTTCTTTTTCTATTCCACCCGAATTCCAAAGGAGGCGCGCAAGGTCTGAGTTCACCTCGGGTGTAGCTGGCCGCGCAAGTGCACAAGGCCTTTAGGCCGCACTAGCCACGGGTGCAAGGCACCGCGGGCGCGCAAGTGCTACCGCACAGGGGGCACGGTGCACAGAGGGGGTGCGCAAGGTTCTACCGCGCAGCCTGACCTCTTCTTCTTGTCACGCAAATGAGTTGCGCGCAAGGGACTCCTTCGGGCCAAAGATGGCACCGAGGACTTCAGCCGCGCAAGTAATTTGCGCGGGGCTTCTTTCTTCGTGAGGCAGAGAGCTCACGAGACTCAGATTTTCAACAGAGTTTCAGCAAACATAAACAGCGCCTGTGGTCTTCTTTTTATAGGCGAGGCAGAGGTGGTTTATCCGCATGAGAAAAATCTTGAACCACCGAGATTTTCGGATCTCATGTTTCTGTAAAATCTCGTTTCTCTCCTCAGTTTCCACAGCGGGTTCTTTCCTTATTTTTCTCCGGTCTTCTTCACGTGCATGCGACTTAGAACGCATGTACGACCTCTTTTCTTCCAATCCATGCAAATCACGAACACACCGAAGCCTCGGCAACTTCGTTTTGCCTCGGCCTTGTTCGAATTCTTCCAAACATTGCATGCATGGTCATTTTTAGGCATGGATCTGTTCAGTAGGTCCAGACGAGCTCCATGGAGGTCTCGGTTTGCTCGGAGGTGGCCGGGAACTCAAAAACCGACGTCAGGGAGGCTCTGGTTCGGCGGCGGCATGCGGGGAGGCCTCGGCTGAGCTTGGGGAAGGAGATGGACGGGGAGCTGTCGGATCAGGTGATCGAAAGACATCGGACGGCTGGATCAGATCGCGGCGCGCGGCGGATTAGATGAGCGGCGCCGATCGTCCGCGAGATCAGATGAACGGCTGGGATTCGCTCTCGGGAATTTTTCCGCGTCCCACATCGAAACGGGCCGCGGAATTCTCGCGCTTTATCACCCTGGCGCTGCCTCAACTCGGCAATTGAACTTCCAACCCTCTCGGTGCCGCCCCGCGCCGAGTTCTCCCTGCGGGCGCGCTCTGCGCCCACTCATGCCTCCTGCGGGCGCGCTCCTAGCGCCCACTATGCACCTCGGGCGCGCGGGTTTCACCACCGCGTGTCCTCGGGGGCTTACACACGGCCCCGACCCTTCTGCCTCAGGGAGCGCCTTGGCCTTGAGGGTTCCCCATGGGCGTGGCGCCCTAGGCCCATATTTTCCTTGGGTGATCCCTCGGCTGGCCTCCTTGGTGGCTATATTTTTGGCAAAGTAAATGTAAAGACTTTGTTAAAAACAATGTTCTCCTCCATATAAAACATGCCAAGTGCCAAGTGCCACTTCTCTAAGCCATCTTCCTTTCTTCTTCTTCTTAAGAATTCCATCATTTCTCCTCTCATATGATCTCTACTTAGGATATGGAATTCCCAAGGTTTCTTCTTAATCTTCTTCATCTCCTCTTCCATATGTGTTCAATACTTAGGAGGGACTTCTTCAACTGAATCTCATAAATCACACATGTTCTTCAACATTCTTCATTGATCTAATCAGAGATCAATTGGATCTCTTCCAATTCACATGCACTAAGAGTTAGTACATGGACTTCTTTAATCCACTTCATCCACTTAGAAGTTGTGGATGGATCTCTTGCTTCTCCTCATGCATTGTCAATACAATACATGGTCTTCTAACATTGTTGTGACTTTGTATCATCAGGATAAAAGTTCTATGAACTTAAAGATCAGCTCAACAATCGTCAGATATTCATGGAGAATGTTTCAACCACAATTTCCAATACCACTTAGTGAATCTCCTAAGTGACATGCATCTTAGTACCATGGCCATTCCCCTTCACCACCAACACCATCACAACCTTTGTCATTCACATCTTGACATTCCCTGACTTCCATTCATTCCAAGACAACTTCATGCCTCATTGACAACAAATGCAACACAGTGCACTTCACTACCCATGATTGTATTATTGGTATAATATACATTAATTTATGTGTATTTAAATCATCATTTTATGATCCTTCTTTTAGGGGGTGTATGTTTCATAAGTTATCAAATTTGTAAGGGAATTTAAAATTTCAATTTCCACTCATTGGGTGTTATGAAAACTTCATTGATTATATTACACAAATATTATGTGTGAAATCACAATTTATTTACTTATAAATTAATTTTCACTCCACTTTTTGTGCATATACATTTGATACAAATAATCACTCCATTTATAAATTCTCAATTCATCGATATAAACTTGATAAGAGTTATTTTAAATAAATTTATATACATTGAGTTAAACATACAAATCATTGGTGTTGTTTTTACAAGAATATGTGTGAATGTCATCTGATTTATTTACACTAAATATACAATCACATTGAGTGAATTTATATTTTTCCCACATAATTATGTCATTGATTTATCATTAACATAAGGATACAGTCTTTATAAGGGATTTCATCTCAATTTATATTCCATTAAGACTTCTTTGTTGTTATGCGCCAATTAAATTTAATAAGGTGTATAAACATTACATTGACAATGTATATCATGAGTAACTTTATTATCAGGATATTATAACGTTTTGATTACCTTAATTATTTGTATTCAATAATCTCTCATTTTGATAGTAACTCTAATTGAAATATCATTTTAAATGTTTTAAGGATTTGTTCTTCTAATTCATTCTCATTAATGTCCATGTTTTAAAAATGGTTTTAATGAATACTTATATGAAAATTAATGATTTTAAATTAAAATTCCATTTAATGGTTTCAATGTTGTATGGGACACTTTGATTCAAAAATCTATTTTAAACGGCTTCTGTATAAATAGTGAGACTTTTAAATATTTTCAAGAAAAGGGGGATATTTATCTCATATAGTTTTGATGATTATTTTCATCTATGTCAATATCCTTCATTATTATCGATTGAAGTTAATTTACTATAATAAAATCTTCAATATTTTTTTAATGAGTTTTGTTTCACTGTGGATGTGCTATTCTTTATAAAATTATAGGGTTGTGGTTAAAATATTGAAATTTTGTATGCTAGTTTCAATACGAATGTTTAGATTATGTTTCAATATTTTAATATGAAGAATTCATTGGACATAGTAAGTTACGGGTGGATCCCTCTATTGATCCTCAATGCATCGGTAGGTCTCATGAGACAAACTAGTGTCTTCGTACATGGCCTTGAAAAAATATAATTTGTAGTCTTGGTATAAGGCCTTGACTATGTGGTTATGATGTCCAGTATTATTCTTTCAATCATTATGAAATTGGTTGTTAATAAAACATGTGATTATTTGACTTGTAGAAAATCCATGTGAATATGTAAACAGAATTATTGGATTTATCTTTTCTTTATTTTTCTGAAGTTTATGTTTAAAAGGACAATTTTTTAGTCTTATAAATGACATTAAATGTTTAAGATTATTTATGAAAGTTTCCTCTATATTATTTTCCTTACTTATCATCTAAGCTTACCCCTTTCTATGTTTTATTTTTTCTAAGATGTGATGAAGTATTTTATGGTTGACCTGTAGGGATAGGCTAAGGGACATAAGTGTGTTCAAAGGTGGAAAATGTTTTTGTTGTTTTTATATCATGATGTAATGAAAAACTTATGTTTGTATCTTGTACATAGAAGGATACTAATTTGATCGGTCTTTCGGGACTTTATCCCTTGTGATCATACAAATGTCCTGTAATAATGCACCAACACTGGGTAACTAGGGTTGGGGAGTTATAGATATGTGACATGTTAATTTTAAAATTATAAGGTTTTTAATCATTTTATATGTAAAGGGGTATTCTATTAATGAAAAAATATAAAGGTATATGAGGTTCTTAATCTATTTCACATCATTTAGTAGTAATAAGTATCAGTTTTTATATTGAATTCATTGAGTTAGGAACTCTAGTGTTTGCTGTAATCCTAATTGGTGATTAGTATTTTGAGGATTTGATTGAAACTTAATGAGGTTTACAACATAGAATGTTTATAAGAGGAATAAAAACCAATTTTATTCATTTAATTATGTGTTGTGTAGTTTAATGGCATGAATAATGGACATATATGAGGGCCCTTAAGAAACCAATATGAATTTCAATCCTTAGGAAGGTGTCCTACATATCCTACATAAAAAAAGAATTATAGTGATTATATATCGATCTATGTTCATCTTTCTGACCAGTGGTAAGAGGTAAATAATATATGTCAGAATTATTTTCCCTATTGTTTCTTAAAATGGGAATTTCTTCATGAATTTCCATGAGGTGGATACACTTGAATTTATGAAATCGTATCATGACACCCAATGCAGTTTACACAATGAGGATTCCCTGAATGGGAAAGATTTTATGATGCCAGTTATATGATTGTCCCCAATATTTAATCGAATTTGATCCATTATCAATATGAGAAAAAGGGATAAAAAATGATCTAACTCATGGACTATCGATTTCATACTTATTCTCTATGTAGGGCGTCATAGGGAGTTCGATGTGGATCTTTGGCCTTATGAAGGATTCTTATGTATCAAATTCATAGCAGTAATTGGAGTCCTCATATTTTAGTTCATCCCAAACTTACTAATGGGTTTGAGTTACGTGATGAAATGATTATGGATTACAAATAAAGGGATGCCCATGTTTAAACCAACTTATAATATTCTAATGGAAAATCGATGAATGAAGACATATGTTTTAATTCAGTCCCATGAGTTATGGATATTTGGGATATAATGGGACTTACACTAGGGAGAACTCCCATTAGAGATTTAAAATTTGGAATGAGTCTGAAATATCCTATTTGGAATGTAATTAGATTTATTGGGGTTCAGTTTGAGTTTTTTTTAATAAGTATAACTTTTAAGGTTATTATGTATTACAGTTTTTTCCCAATGTGATTGACAGATCATAGTGTCAATTATTACGATATATTTAGTGTATTTCTGAATGTCCTTAGTGTCTAATTAACATCTTATGAATTTATTTCTTTCATATCCTATGTTTCCTTCAAACAAGAATGTAGTGTCTCAAGGATATTCACATGATTGAAAAATAAATATATAAGGTCATCCACATGATCTATAAAGAATGACTGGTGTATTGTCGCATGACTCGAGTGCCACAATTGAGGGTCTTTATGTGATAAATACAGACACAGACAATAGTGTCACATGATCTAGGATGACATGTCTTAATCATGTAGGATAATATAACTAGAGAGTTTGGAGGAATTTTTATGACATGGATTTCATGTTTGACGGTTTTCAAGTGATCATTTCATACACCTAAAATGGCGTCGCATGATCGAGGATGACATGTTAGATGTAAGTAATATGATCTGGATGAAATATATATTGGACTTCACAAGACATAGAAGACATGTATATGGACATTAAAATATTTTTCCTACATGTCTTGGGTTGTTCACATGGTCAATGATGACACGTAGAATTTTGTTGTGTGATCAAGGATGAAATGTCCGAAGGATGTCACATGATCTTACTGGAATGTCTAGAGTACTACACATGACATGGATGATATGTCTTCACGACATTTCAAGTCATTTCCAACATTTTCATTCCATATTACATGATTTGGGTGTGTCATGAGAAGAGTATGGTTTCATTAATAGAAAATCAATGTATCCATCTTCATATAACTCTTCTATCGTTTTCAGACACTATTTAAAATATGAATCAATTATTGTTAATAAATACCTTATTGAGGATTCATGTGAGAAATTTTACATGTAAAATCTCCTTCATATAATCTTTATGAAACATCATAAGTCCTTTGAGTGGTTAATAGGGTGATCATGGGAAGTGTATATACATTTATCATAATCCCTTACATATTTGCTAGGGGTTTCAACCTGTCTAATTATACTATTTGTGAATTTCTTTTTTAAGTATTTCTTTGTTTAATTTCTAACCCCTAGTTAATTCTAAGTTTCCCAAACTTTTTTTTGATGAAAAATAGAAAATTTTGGCTTCACATCCGGTGGCAGATGGTTGTTTCATGGTTAGAGGAAACCAAGCACATTACCAATAAAATCAAGCAACAAATATTCATTTTTTAGTAGAGTTGAACAACATGGTTTTCTCATATCTTTGGGACCATGTAGGATAACCGTGTAGCATGTACTTCCGGGAGAGTGAGGGACGCACAATAGCTGCAAGGTTTTTAAAACTATGAGGGATAACTGTGTGATTTTTCCTGGTCAGTAAAAATTTAAAAATTCTAAATCTTTCATCTTATAATTTAATCCTAATCCCCTCATATCTTCCCCATACACAATTTTTATCCACTTTTTCTCACTCACAGCTTCCATGGACATCTTGGGATCATTTCATGGGTGTTATTGACCCATATTCTTCTAGAATTTATAGATAAAGTGGGTTTTCCATTGATTTATCCATATTTTTTATTTTCTATTCTTTCCTTCTTTAGTCCCTAATTTTTAGTGGGATGTATGACCTAAACAGGGTTTTTTATTTTGTTTTTTAGTGAGATATTGTTGATTAGTTTTTAATATTTCCATTATAGGGTACTTTTGTGGTGCATTTGCATCTACACATCACTTTTTAGAATGTTCCAAGAGTGATCTTGGTAGTTCCATGCCTCAACATTTTTATATGCTTATTATATTCTTCATTTTCATTATAAATGTGTTATATTGATTTATTGTGGGGTGAAAATTGTAATTTAGATGTTTTTTTGTAAGAAAAAACATATGATGAAAGAATATTTTCTAAGGGAAAATGGTTATGTTTTGTGAATGTTTCATTATGATCTTTCTAAAAAGGGTTTTATACCTTGTGTGGAAGGTGAAAGTGAATTTTACAAATGAAATGAGAATTTTTTTCACGTTGGCTTCCTTGTTGTACATAATTAGTAGGAATAGTAATTTTTTTAAAAGATGATAAATTTTTTTTGAAAGTAGTTTGGGTTCTTGCATGGGATTATAAAGGGAGTTTTCCATGAAAATGGTTAGATTTAAAATTTTATCTTCTTGTTATGTTTAGAAATGGGTTTCATAAATTTTGAAAGTGTTTCTAAATGGTTTTAGTGTGAATTTGGAAATGTTGAGTGCGTTTTTTATGAAATTGGTGATTTCCCAGTGTGTTTAAAATTCTTGGTATGTGTATCTAAAACTAATGTATTGTGTGACATGTGAAATTTGAAATTTAGTACAAAGGAAATCATCGATATCTAGGTTGGAATACGAGAACTAGTGTTCTAGTGATCCAAAGTGGAAAGAACATATTCTACTATAGGATTTATATTACAAAACATGGAAGTGGAAAATAATGGATTCACATAGCAGGATTGAAACTTGGAACACTAACTAAACATGAAATATTATTAGAGACCACTAGGCCCTTAGGATGTTCCCTCCTAGTGGATCATGCATGAGAACACTATGGGTTATGGTGTCTATACCATTTTTCAGTGAGTTACTTTGGTTTATAGTGTTCCAAAAATGCTAGTTATGATTAGGGATTCAACCATGGTGCAGTACTATGTCCTGATGCTTATTTGAAGTGGTTACATCATTCAGTATTAGGTGGACATTTTGTGTATATTTCATTCTGAATCATGTTTGTTAAAAAATGGGTTTCCATTAACATGTTTCATTGATAATAGTTTTTCTAAATAATAATGAATGTTATTCAAGGTATTTAGTAATAATTTTGATACTAATTTTTCTTATAATGTTATAGAATGGAATCCTTTCTTTGGGTGGATCCCTATTGGGATTTTTCTCACACCCTACAGACACCTTTGCGTGTATGTAGACTTGTTATTTATGAATCAGTTAATTTCAATATGTGTTGGGATGGATATGGTTTCTAGATTTCTACTTCTTATTTCAGGTGATGGTAGCGGTGCCTTGAGGGTGATGTTCCTCATGTTACATAGAGTTTTCTGGGACAATTTTTTATTTCCATTCAATTATAGTATTTTTTTGTTTTTATATAATGTGGTGACACATTAGTCTGAAAATTATTGTGCCGTGTTTCGATTTGGAAATATATTATTTAGATGTTTCTTTACATTGGTTTTTCATGTTTATATAAATGGTTCAAATCAATCCCAAATCATTTTTTGACACCCAGGGACTAGTTTCAACCTCATGGGTACCTATAACGCCCTTCACACCATGCCGCAGACTGGGTTGATTTTTGGGTTGGATGACACTCTAGATTGGTTTGTGTCAAATTGGTATCAGAGGAGGATACTCTCTTTTGGGTCAAGTTATTTGTAAGAGTATAGAATACCAAATTTAGGACTATCAGGGCCAAACATTTATGTTCTGAGTATAGTGCATGGCCTGCAGAACTCATGACAAGACTTTTGAAACCATGGGTAGTTAGGATTATTTTGGTTTCATTAGTTATTGTAGGTTGTTTTGTGTTTGGGAAATGAAAAATGAGTTTTTTCAATGGTCTTAGTTTGATCGTAAGGCCTAACAAGCCATGTGCAGCTTGGGACATGGTCCTAGAATTATATCAATGATGGTGGTGTGATTAGTTTATGGATATGAACTGGATGGCCAAGTCACTCATCAATACTTTTTTCCTATTGTGAATTTTTTTGTCTCTATAGGTTATATTTATTTTTGAAAACCCTTTTTTTTAATTTTCAAAATCATGATTTTAAAATGGTAATGGTTTTGTTTTGGGGAAGATGGAAAATGTGTTGTCGTAATAATTTTATGGAAGCTTTAGAAAAGTATATTTTTATAAAATAATTTTTTAGTAAATGGAGATGAGTCAATTGATAATGGATTTTCATAATCCTAACTTGTGGTTTAATGGATTGATTGTTTTGTGAAACATGAACTATTTAAGGGCTGGTTTTCGAAATTTGATCTAAATTGGGATATTTGAATTCTCAAAAAATATTTTGAGTGGGTTGGATTTTAATTTTTCGAATGGGAATTAAATTAAAATGTTGAAATCAAGGGTATAATGTTTTGTTTTGGGGAGTGGAATAGTTTTTTTTACCATTAGTATTTCGATGAGTGACCACATGCATGGATATGTGTGGAAACTTGTATATTTGGTAGCATGTAGTGATGGGTGACCAGTTTGGCATGAGAACATGCATGTGTCAGGCTCTATGAAATACCATTGGTTAGTGTCCAGCCCTCCAATCCAATTGTATTTTCAAAGGTTCCTTTAAAAAAAAGATGTGATATTTTGGTAGCTAGTTGTTGTGTGGTTTGTCTATTTAAGATTCGGGGATTTTTCTTGATATATGCTTTGAGTTTTATTGTAACACCCCATGTTTTTATAAAAATAAATATAAATTCATGGAACTTTGTTTTAAGTAGATATTTATAACTAGCCTTTTAAAATAATTTTTCCACCTCTATGTTTTGAATTTAAAGAAACTGTCAACTACAATTGTGTTCAGTATGTTATTTAGAGTCTATTGGAACCAACTTGTTTTTTTGGTGAAAAGTAACATACCCTATTGAATATTAATATGAATAGTAATATGACCCTAATGAATATTAAATTTTATTATTAATTTATTTTCCTAAGGATAGAAGATAATAACATCTTGGTTAATTTTTCATTTTGATAAAGAAGTAGTTATAGAATTAGAACTGTTTTTTTAATTAAGTATGATTTTATTTAAATGTTAAATTAATAATATTTAGAAAATTATTTTAAAAAAATGGAATTCATTTTTTAAATATACACATTGAAAATTAGTTAGGGTGAGTTTTGGGAATTTTTCTGAAACATTTGATTTTTCAGTGAATAGTAAAAAAATACAGTTTTTAGTTTCAGTGTGTTAATGACATCATTAATTATATAATAATGATGTTATAAATATGGTTGAATTTTTTATAGTTATATAAGTTGTGATGTGTTCCATGTGGCTTATACCATGAGGAAATACCATGGGCAAGCCCATGGTTTTGCAAATACCACCCATGAGGTGTCCCTTGAAAATTATTAAAATAATCCCTCACTTTTCCTATAAATAACAACTCTTCCCTTTATTTAATTCATTCCCAACTCTTCCTAAACGAAGCTCTAGCCTCTTTACCATAATATTACTCCTCCCAAGGTCCCAACCATCAAGTTCTAAGGGTTACTCTACAATGTAAGAAAATTCTCAATTTCTTTCTTTTTTCCTTTCAAATTCCCTTTAATGTGGTATAATTTTCAATTTTCCGTACCATGTTTTTATTTCCTTATTATTATTGATCTTATATATATTATGATTCATTTCTGGATGGTTGATGCTTATCTCCTCTCTTTTTAATATTTTCTAAAACCATGTTGCATAGCCGTTAGGCTGCTGAATTTTTGTAAGCGATTTCACAATTTTTCTTTTATTTTGAGTTCCTTACTTATTATTTCTTCATATATCCTTACCCAAGAGTCATGAATTATCCATAAATCATGTATAATATGGATTTTTTTCATGTTTATGAAAAATTATTCATCTTTATTCTTCTCCTCTCCCACTTATTTAAAGAATAAAAAACGTTGTTCGTTTGTGTCGAATTACCGACATCATGGACGATGTGATTTCAAAATCCATTAATTATTTCAATTATGGTCATGAAACCAATTATATGGTTAAACAATGTTATAATATAGTTTTTATGACTCATATATGGTTCCTTAATTCTTTTGTACTCATGTTTCTAATTTATAGAAAAAATGAGATTTTTATTATCAAAGAACCACTAAAATGATCTAAACGAACATCATTAATGTTTTAAATTATAATTCATTATCATATAAATAATCAAAGTGATAAATGGTATAGATTATATTAATGGAAATATGTAAATACTAATCCATTACAATTCTTGAGTTTCACTTCCAATCAACAAGAACGATTCATCATGAACCGATCACGAAAATCATAAAAGAACTCACCCAAAATAATGTAAGGAACAAAATACTAACAATTAAGCAGTGAAATGAGGTTATGAAATGACCATATAAGATGTTATAAACATGAAAATGTTTCTTTAAAATACTAATAACACTCATTTAACCATTATAAATGAGTTTTAAACATGTTTGAAGTATGACAAGCCAATGGTAAGGGAATTATCAACCTGATTTCCATTCTTTGGGTTAACTTTCTACTTCATTATTTATGTGCTATTTAATTTTTTTTGTGATGGGTTATGTTTATATTAAGTTTTATTATGTTTATTTATAGTATACATACATACTCCATCCACTATATTAAGTATCTCTTCAATTGTATGATATTTATAAGGGGTTTTTCTTTAAAAATCCTCTTTTTAAATTCAGTTTTACAAAATTACAAAGCAATGTTTTTATGGAATTATTCATGTTGTATTATTATGTTTTGGTTCATGGAAATAATTAATGATGAAGGTTGGGACCTATATTTCCCTCCAATGCATTGGGTATGAGTAAGTTGGAGTTCGGCTGAATGGTTACTCTATGTGTAATTGCGATTGTTACTCAAAGTAACATAGTCGTGAGGGTTACATATTTTAAGGTAGCCAAGATGGTTACAAGATTATGTAAGTAATGCCCCAAGATACCTTTATGATTATATTTATGTTCTTATGTTTGTGTGGATCTTGTGTAAATCTCATGTTACACGAAGTAATAATTGATGGGTAAAAACCATACCTTTTGAAAATGTTTCCATACATTATAAGTACTCATGGACTAATGTGATTTTTCATCCCTTTACATCCTTTACTAAGCTTTTGTGCTCATACCATGTTTTTAAATGATTTTTCACAGTTTGTATGTGTAATAAAAGGAAGTAAGACACGTTAAATGTTGAATAATTGTCAAGGAGTCTTGTTTTAAGTATTAATGTTTCATATTTTGAGAAAAATGGAAACTGTTTTTATGGTATCCATAATGTAACAATGTGTAATGTTATAAATGTTTTTTCATAATTCTCTAAAGTTCTAAACATGAAAAGATCCTCAGGGTAAAAAGAAGTGTTTTCTTAACTAAACTCAAGATTATGTTTGTAATAAGGTTGGGTCATTATATTTATAACTCTTGATATTTTAATGGTGTTTCAATTTTGAGTTCTGTTCTATTAGTTGGTTATGAAATGATGGTTAGAGGGTTTTTTAAGGATATTTTTGGAAGGCTTTGAGTTGGTACCCTTTGTGTCTTTGATGTTTGTTTATGGTGATTTTTTGTTGATGGACTAATTTTATTGGGATCTCAATTTCCATGTTGACTAGTGTATGATCCCATAAAATTAAATGGATTATTGATGTGTGAACTTGAGTAGTTCACCATATGAATAACCTCTAGTTGATCAACCCATGGAATTTCTTCTTGAGTTTTGAAAGTTGAGTCTGCCTATCTTTTTTTGTCTAGAGGATCCTCTCGAAGGGGAAGAATCGATGATGGATATTGAATGAAAAACTAGTTTACTTGAGTTTTCTATTTTATTAAATGCAAAGTTTGTGAAATTTGTGATTTATAGTCTAGAAAGGAAGTGGTGAATGGAATTACAGTAGTTTATATTGGTTAAAATTTGTTGGTTATGGTTGTGGTATTAAAATTCCTTTTAATTTTCCATTAGATTCTTTCAAGTACAGGATCTTGTAGTTCCATTAGTGTGGAAATTCAGGAAATAATATGTCTTTTTGAATAAATACTCCGAAGAACAATCATTCCAATGGATTCTTAGGCCACTTACAATGGTTCTTTCATAGTGTTTCTAGGAAGCATCATGGAGATAGGTCATCCTCTTAAAAAACACCCTTACCCATGTAAAGATGTATAATGTTGTTTGGGGATTGGTTTAATAATCCTTTACTTTAAATTCTTATTTGGTTTTAATGATCATGTTTGGTGGTGTTTTGGGGTGTTATATGTTATTTAAATTCAAAATTGGATGTTGTGGGGTTTTTTGAGATCTTTTGTTTAAATGGATTCAATGTTTCTTTTGGAAAATCATATAATTGTTTTAAAGGAAGAAGTGTTTCTTGGACTTATTGTTTCTATTGTTTCTCAATATATGTAAAATTTGATGTGGTATGTGCATATTCTAAGTCCCTATATTTATAAAAGTGTCATGTTAGAAAATTTGAGTCTCATTGGGTATTTTTTTCTTTTTTGTTCTTCTGTGAAGACTGTGTGGTCAGTTTTGAAACCAAAAGAAAGTGTTTTGATTAGAAATTTTCAGCCTCTGGTTGTGAGTTACAAGATGCTTCAAATATCACAGATCTATCTATAGGGCCAAGACAAAATCTATAACAAATTATGGACCCCCATGGCTGTGAGGGACCTCAGTATAACATTTATCTTCAGTATGGAAAATCAATATAGTGTAAGATTCTTATGTATTTGTTCCATTTGAATGGTCCTATTTGGTAAAAAAGATACACAGAGTCCTCATTTACACATTATGACCCATGTAGTTTGAAATATCCCATTTGTTCATGAAGAGGGGGGAGGTATCATGTCATTGAATCCCCAATGTTTTTTTATGATTTGGATTTGAATCTCCATGGGGTTGCACCTATGTGGTTATCCTTATGAATCAGTTTAGGTTTTGGTTTATGCACATCTAGAGATGGTCTAATATAATGGGGATGATGAATTTTGATATTATTTTACATTAGTATGGAGTATAATTCATTGGTCCCCTTGTAACAGGGGATTGGTATGTGATAGGTTTTCCTAGTTTGGTTCATGCCAGTTGTCCTAAGAAGGTTGTTATTTTAAATAGTTGAAATACCCAGCTTGGATCTTATTGTGGTTTCTTATAATGTTTTTTTGTTCTAGTTGGGATTTTATGATGGTGTTTATATTCAGGCCTCATTTTTCGATAATACGGTTTATTTGACAGTGTATCTTGGAATCAAGAGGTTTTGTTTTGGAATTTGGGGTTTGAGATCCCCTTACGATAAAATGCGGGGCATTTGGAATGTGACAAATGATCTTGTTAGAACCAAGTGCTCTAAAAGTTATGGTTTTAGTTTTCCACTGTTCTTCAGAGAGTGTTTTGGGTTTATTTTCTCATTTAGATTAACGGTATGAGTTTCACATAGTAATTCCTAAGGTGTTTATGTCTTGATAGGTAGGATTATATAGTTACGGGGATTCTTTTTCATTTGATCGATCAACTAGAGGTGTTGTGAATTTTTTGGGCCACAAGGCACAGGGCAGAGAGTCAATTCTATCCTCCAAAGTTAAATCTTGTGAATCTATATCTCTATTCATGGTGTACTTTATTTTTTCCCTTTTTTATTTTTAATAGGAATTTCATTGAGTTTTCGAGGCATATCATTTTTTCCGAATCAATATTTGGAATGACTTTCATGGGGCGCAAAGCTTCCATAGTGTGGAGAATTTTAACATCCATTATTTTTGAGTTATTTATTTGTTTAATTTATAATACATGGTTAATTATCAGTTTCTCTAAGTGTTTTTGATGAAAAATATAATATTATTTCTTGAAAGCAGGTGGAGAATAGCTGGCACATAGTTAGTGGAAACTGTATGCCTTTCCCAGGAAACCCTATAGATAAGATTCATTTTAGGGTAGAGGTAAACCACACCATTTTTCCATGGCTTGGAGATTATGTGCAATAATTTTGTGGTATGTACTTATTATACAGTGAAGGGCATATAGTTGTCTTAGGTTTTGGAAAAACTATTCAGGCAAACTGAGTGACTTTTCAAGGCCCATACATATTGGAAAATTCTATTTTTTTTCCTCCTAGGATTTAACCCTAAACCCCTCACATCATCCCCATACATTATTTTCAGCCATTTTAGATTCTTTAAAGATTTCATAGACATCTTGGGTATCGTTTTTTGGGTGGTTTTGTCCTTGATTATTGAGGGATTCATCAAGTAAATGGTTTCTCCATTGATTTCTCAATCCTTTTATGGTTTATGTTCCCCTCTTCTTGAGTCCCTAATTTCCATTATCTTTTATGACCTAAGGAAGTTTTTTCCTTGTGTTGTTTAGTAAGATCATGATGATTTGTGTTTAATAATTCCTTTATAGGGTGTTATGGTTGAGTGTTTTGGGTTTTTCATCAAATTCCAAAACTTTCTAAGTGCGAGGTAGGTTGTTACACGCCTTATAATTTTTAGATACTCTTGATATGATTTATTATATTTCTAAATGTGTTCTATGGATTTATTGTGTGGTGAAATTAGTATTTTTGAAGTTTTCTTTCATGAACATATGATGAATTTGTATTTTATATGGTAAAATGGTTATGTTTTGTGTATGATTCACTGTGATGTTTCTTAAAAATGGTTTCATGCCTCGTGTGGGAGGTTAAAATGAGTTTCACAGTTGAAATGAGAATAATTTCTTGTTGTATTACTTGTGGTACAACTTT
This sequence comes from Viscum album, assembly GCA_963277665.1. Lineage (NCBI taxonomy): Eukaryota > Viridiplantae > Streptophyta > Magnoliopsida > Santalales > Viscaceae > Viscum > Viscum album. The sequence goes on from OY728128.1 coordinate 1,716,956,030, forward strand.
AGCATGAATTATTATTTGTTTAAATGACCGGATATATGTTTTAAAAAAGAGTTTGGTTCATGTGTAGGTTTAAAACGGGGATTTTCCTTGGAATTTTTTGGATTTCAAATGTTCTATACTGATAATGTTTTCAAATGTGTTTCATAAATTGTGAAAGTGGTGTGAAATTTATTTTCAAATGGTTTTATTTAGAATTTGGAAATTAGAAATGTGTAGTTATTTTAAAGAGTTGATCTTTCAGGGTGTCTAAAATTCTTGGTATATGTATGTGAAAGTTATAAATTATATGACATGTGAATTGTGAAATTGAGAAAAAATGGAATCCTAGGTATCTAGGTGGAAAACTAGAACTACATTACTACTGATTCAGATGTGGCATGAAGGGATTCTTCTAATGAATTGATGTTAGTTAACTCAGAAGTTAAAAATATCATATTAACATAATAGGATTGACATATGAAACACTAAATAAACATGTGATATGATCATAGACCACTAATCCCTTAGTATGTTCCCTCCTCGTGGCTCGTGCATGGTAACATTTTGGGTTATGGTTTCTATACCATTTATCACCAAAGTATCCAGTTTCTAGAGTTTCACTTATTCTAGTTTCTCATATATACTCTCCCATGGTGCTCTATTGTGACATGATGCTTATGGGATGTGGTTCCATGAATCGGTATATAGTGGACCTTCTGTGTTTATTTCATTCTGAAGATAGTTTATTGAAAATTGGTCTTCTTTAAAATTGTTTCCTTAAGAATGGTTTTTCTAAAAATGTTTAATGGTGAATGTTAATTATTCTTCTAATGTTATTTCATAGAATCATTTTTTTGGGTCGAACCCTACTAGGATTTGTCTCACACAATACATACATTTTTAGATGTTTGTATTCTTTTTTATGTATGACTCTCATAAAGGAATGATGTGTCGTGATTGATCTAGTAGCTAAAGTTCTACTTCTTGTTGCAGATGATGGTGGTGGTGGCATCAGGGTAGAATTCCTCATGTTATATGGTTGTTTTTTGGTACATTTGTGGTTTCCCTTCCTTTTTAGTATTTTTGGTTTTTTTAAATTGGAAAAACATTTTTCTAAAAATTATTATGGCACATTTGGATTTTTTTATTCATGTGATGTTTATTTTTAGTGGTTGTTCATGCTTGTTTAAAATGTTTAAATCATTCCTAATGAATTTTTTTATTCCCAGGAACTAGTTTGTATCCCGTGGGGAATGGGAATTCCCTTTAGGCCATTCCATATACTGGGTAGGGCATCATGTTGGATGGAACTCTAGATTTGTTCATGACACTAATACTCTTGGGAATGTGTGTCATTATGCTATGATAATTCTACTCTCACATATTTTCTCCCATGAGTGTTCCTTGTTGGGTCCATGTGTCTCACATTTTTCTAAGAGGGATAAATTTATTGTCCTCACTAATCTAGTTTTATGCATCCTTTCATAGTGCATATATCATAGATATGGAATTGATTTATTGGAAGGAGTATCACATCATGCGCTTTCTATGATCCTGTCGGGTGTGATCCATGGCATCACCTTATAAACAGTGAATGTGAAAACACTCTAACATCTCCATTTTTGTTTTAGAACCATGGATTCCTAATGGTTTTTCACATGATAATGTCGACATGTCAATGGTCATTCGAAATACTTTTTTTAATATGTCAGGGAGCCCCTACAAGGTTAGGTCACCAATTAAATGATATTTCACATGATCAATGGAGACTTGTTCGAGGGCCTTACGAGATCAATATGACATGTTATGGGACCATTGTAATGTAGATATGGCTTGTCCAGGGTCATTCGCATGATCCATGGTGATCACGCGAGGCACATAACCCCTTCTTATTAAATAAAATTTATGTTAGACCAAACGAAGCATTTATCCTTTTCAAATTTATTTCGTTTTTTTAAATGAGATTATAGTGTTTTATGGTATCTATTGGCTGATATGTTTTATGATTGGAGGTTCTTGTCCTGAATCCATTGCACTAACATAAACACATGTCTGGATTATGTTATAGGAACATGATGGATTTTTAGAGGTACTTTGTGTGATCATAAAAGGATCCTAAGAATCACATTACCCATTCATATAACCTTAACCGGGCTGTGTAATAGCATGTCCTCTTGGGGTTCATGTGATCTTCATGAACTACACACATGGTCTCTATGTCACAATGTTTCTCCTTTGTTTTTAATGAATTTAATATAATACCCATTCATCAGGTTTTTTTACAGTTCTATAGTTTTCAAATCTCATTTGGAGGGCATAAACAAATTCCCCCTACCCCCCCCCCCCCTAGAGAAAGTTCTACAAGGAAAAGGACGACATTTTGAGAGGTATGGATTCCCAACTGAGTCCATCAGGCTTCTACTAGTCGGTGTTCTGAGTGGTGTATAGTCTTATAGGTCACATTTGGTATTCCATTGGGAATATTATAAATATGGGACTAAAGGATATTGTCATTACATTGGTGACATGAAATCTAATAGCTCTATCGATATCATCAATCATGTGATTACTTCACAAGATCATTACACAAAAAACACTTTTTAAGACATATTTTGAAGAACCACCTAGAAATAATTGATCAAATGATCTTTCTGCATCACTAAATTAGTACTTATTGAAACAATATATGGACCAATTTATGGAACTTTTTTAAATGTTAACACGTGAATCATTTTAATGGATGTCTTGTAGGTTCTATATAAATATTTTGTTTCATTTAATGATCATTATACGATTCATTTGACCACATTATGGTAACAAAATCACACATATTTTAGTGGTTCATGGGATCCTGAGATGCTCGGTGGGTTATTAGATTCACAATACCTATGTTTGGTAATCAGAATAAAAATCCTTTTATGGTTCATGTGATTAACATGAAGTCATTTTAGTCATGCCCCTCTTCTGGTAGTGTTCTTTATTCATCTGACATGTTCTTTTTATTTTAAATATATGGATCCTCATTCTTATACATATTATAATACATCTTTACATAGGGATATAATAATCGATAATCATAATGTCAAACCTTGGTAACTAGTGGTATATGTAAATGAGGCTTTTAAGAGGATTTTCCATCCTAAACATCATATCTATCATCTATTACACAAATATCCGTTATATGGATTTGGCCTTTAGAATGATACCTCCACTACTTCACCCAATTATAATCTCACATCTCAATAGAAATGATCTACTAATTATTATATTAAAAAAGAATGTTTGAGTATATTTATTTATTTTGTTGCACTATTCTAGGGATTATCTCATATGTTTACTAACTCCCCTTGAGGTGTAGATGGTTGTTATCTCATCCATCATCAAATTTCATAGAGATATTTTGGAATTATTGTCTAATAATTGAATAATCTAAGAAGTTGTAGTATATCAAGGTAGGAAATCCAACCATACAGTAATTTCTCAAATGAATAGTCATGATCATTTTTGTTCAATAATACATTCTCATAATTATCCATTCTGTATGTCTTTCATATTTAAGACTCAATACAAAAATCTCAATTTTCTATTTATTTTCATTGAAAATTTATCAAAGACATGATTAGTCTTTGGTGTTAAAGAACTAATTTCTTCCATATTTATCACTATGATGTAGGGATTATCCCCCTGTATGTTTATTAGCTGGGAATAATTCCTCCTCTTTTGGGGAATAATGATTAATTCATTCTATCTATAATCATTTGAGTTGACCCCATATAAAATCTGACCATGGAAACAAACATGCATAGAATCATAAGGGAGAGGATATTGAAGGACTTAAATCCACACTTGGTGATTTTGCTTAAGGATGAGGTCAACATATTCTTCTACCATAGCAGGACATAGATGAATGTTGTACACCCAGATTGATTCCCTTCCCGATAGGTTCATAATAGAATGTGATCTTATTGGTCTAACTGTGAAGCTGGGTATTATTACTTATCGGGCTACTGGATGTGACTGAAGGTGTCCCCAAGACTTTGGAAAGTTGTATATTTATCCATTTTTTTAATGGATGTATTTTCCAAGACTAGGAAGGATTATTCATAATTCCAAAAGTCATGTTGGTGATGGAAGCACGATCTAAATAGGGGTTCCTTTGTAATCAATTTTTTTTATAACTCTTTCGCACCTTTATCAACTCCATGGTCATATCCAACAAGGAATAATTCTTTAACGGACTAGTATCTCCATCTAGTTCCTATTTTCATTCATAGGAGATCATTTTCAATGTTTCATATATCAAAACACCACTAAAAATCATAATGAATCATTTTGTACCTGAATATTGAATGTTTTTGGGGGTGAGGATATGCCACTCTGTCCTGATGTGGTTATTGACATGTTTACCTGTAATTATCATTTCAAATTCATAAAACATCATATACCATCATGGATAAATGTTGATAATTAAATGGATATTTCAATTATAGGTCATATAAATTCTCACTCCATGATGGGGTTCTTATGGTATGAGTAGAAAATGCGGTCTCATATAACCCATATACCCTATATTGGTTTTCTTTCTAGTTTTCTTATATTCAAATAGATTCTCCCATCCCTTTAGCTGGAATGTAATAATAATGAAATCATGGGATAATTTGACCAATTTTGGATCATGATGGTTTATAAAGATAAATTTTTTGAGATTATTCTTCACCCTTTTGATGCTCTTATCTAACTATCATGTGAATCTTTCGAGTCCTGTGTGGATTCTTACCTAAGTAGTGTATTTAATCAACATGCATGTTAGGTGGAAAATATCTATGCATTAGAAAACCCATTATCCATGGAATCCGTTGAGTTGATTTGGGACTTATGGGATCCTCTGAGGAATAACACTCTTAATAGTGATGAACATCCCCTTAGACGGGTATATTTTTTTGAGTATCTTGATCCTTATATACCAATGGAAAAATATTCACTTATTGAAAAGAGAAAATATGAAACTTATTCTTCTACTTCTTCATTGACTCAGTCAAACATTCCACTTCCTAACATACCCACCCAAGTGGTTTTATAGAAATAATTACCATGAAAGATAATCCCAATGAAAATATATTCCATAATCACCCATACTCATTTAGTGGAGTTTCATGGCCAAGGGGAATGGATTTTCCATCTTTTTTTATTTTGGGTAGGTGTCTTTTATTCTTGGCCAATATTTGATATCATGCATAGAATTTTCCGTACATGAAAAAAATTATCCTATAATTAGGGGTACTTAAGTGTTTTAAATGATAGGAATCCTCTAGTTGAATTCATTATATAATCTTCAGAGTTTCTTGAATAGAGACATCAGATAATCTATTAGTTGAAAGCCTAGATTGATGACATGAATGCACATATTGAAAAGTCATAGGTGATCATAACTCACAAAAAATATGATATTACGATTTCATTATAATTTTTAGATACCATTAATAATATAAATAATGATTTTTCCTCATTTATTGAGACTCTTTATCCTAGGGTGGTAGCTAAAGAAATGGTGTGATCAACACATCAATGTGCAATCGATTCCCCATTCTAGACTATGGCTGATCTAAAAAATGAATCTTATCAAATATTATTTTAATCTAATAAAAACACATTAATGGAACCCTAGAAGGTTCCTAGAATGTGGATAACACTCCATATTTTTAAAATTATTATTGAATAAATCCCTTAAACATCACATTTCATTGTCTATATTTGTTTTATTCGTGATGTGCAATACATTTCATTGAATTAATGTCATATGAATCATCAATGATACCCAAATATTTTCTAATTCCAATTAAACCAAAACCCATATATTTTAATTCATAAACTATTATATATTTATCATGATAATTTCAAATTAATGCATACCAACACGATATTCCTCACTGATGTATCTTCTCTGATTTTCTAGGGATCACCTAGTTGAAAAAAGATAATTTTGGTAAAATTAATATGTCATAGAGGGAGAGAATTATAATCTATTCCTAATTTAGTGGACTTAGTAAGAATAGTTTTATTATTTGTTAGATAAATAAATTCCCTAAAATTATTGTATCTCCATATTTTTATTTATTTCCAATTATTTTTCTATGTTTCATATCGGGGAATGATTAGTAGGCACAGAGATGGATTTTATTCAAAATTTTCTTATATCTGTTTTTGAAATAAAAAGTTTTGTCCCATTTCATTTTTATAAATTCTCAATATTTTTAGGTCATACAAAGTTCATATCCAATGAGTAGAGACTCAATTATATTCCAAGGTTACCTTTTCAGGTTTCTATCCTTGTGAGAATTATGTCTCTTTTAATTGGATGTTTTATGGTCATTAAAACTATACCATATTAGTGATTTATTTTTGGGTTTTCTATCATTGATCATCTCATACTGATAGTGTGTTTTCCATGAAGTGTTATTCTCGATTTAGTTTAAAATCCTCTAGTACATGCATCATTCCTGTAATTTAGTTTCATGCAGTAAGGACATAAAATTCTTTTGAATTTAAAGTCTTTATACCATGAGTTGAGATATTGTGAATTATAAAATCCTGATTCCATGGAATGATAAAATTAATGGAATGCAGCTAAGATGCTAGGGAAGACCCAAAACACCAAAAGGTATTAAGTTCTACTACAGTGTAGTTTGGGATCAATGTGAAATATAGTAGACATAAAGGGGATGACCCAAAACACTATTCGGTGCTAATTTACACCATAGTTTTGTAGGGGATCATGAGGATTTTAGGTAATTTTTTAGATAGAAGAAATGTCTCAAGTTGGTGGGTCATATGAATTTATGCATGGTACTATATAGATTATATGTGCGGTCAAGAAAATGGGAACCTATCTACTTTATAAGGTCCATTAAATATTTATAAATAATATATTGGTGGATGTTAAAATATTAGGTATGGTGAGTCCCCAAAGGTAGTTGGAATATGCAATCTGTAAATCATGTGTCTAGGAACTTGAATTGATGAACATGGAATAGGGAGGACATGTCAGGGATGACTAAAAAAACCACTAGGGTGAGGGGTTCCATCACTATGTTACGGAGGATCGTGAACAATATATCTCTTTTCATTCAAGGAGGATATTCCTCTAGATGATATGTCAAAGTACCTTATGTATGGTCCCATAGAGATTAAATGCATTGTCAACTAAATGGAATCCCCATGATTTTCCAAAGTCTATGGAATAATTTGAAATCCTCAGACATCTAGATGAGGAAGTTAGACATTGATCGAAATCAATCCAAGAAAGGTTATAGAACCTTATGGTGGTTTGGAATTTTTTAAGGAAGATCATATCCTCTTCCATGTTGTTTTGAGTCATGTGGTGTGGGACATCAATTGTTTTAGGAATGTAATATCACATTCTTACATTGATAAACAGTTCAACAAGGGCTGACATAATTTCAAGGATATATATGGAATGACCCGCGTTTTGAACCAGGTTTGAAAGTGGGGGAAATTGAACTTTTTCAATTACTGAACCGGTCGTTTTTAGAATTGGGATTCGGAATAAGGTTATAACGATTTGAACCCTTCTTTTTAATGCTTTTGTGTTTGGGTGAGGGCCCCAGAAGTTTCATGAGTTTCTCGAGGTGTTTCGGGTGCGTTTTACCCAAAGACGGCTGGTTTTTAAGAAACAACAGAAGGCGCACAGTTGGCGCACGGTTTCCCAAACCATGCGGCCCAAACTGTGAGGCTTAAAATAGGGAGGCAGAGGAGTCCGTAGGACCTGTGGATGGTTTCCCCAAACGATGTGACTAGCCCAAGTGGGTTCCTGTGGTGTCCATTAGAGGTCGCACGACTTTCACACGGTTTGGAAAACCATGAGGGTCAAACCGTGTGCGGCCATCCTGTTTGGGTTTTTGGGATATTTTAAATGGGTTTAAAATTAAAGGAAAAATGGAAACCTAAACTAAAATAAAGACTCTCCTCTCTCCTATCGGCCAGACCTGCACGAACCCCCCTCCCAGGGTGCCTCGGCCTCGCGCAAGCCCTCCCTCAGATGGAACTCCTCTCCTCCGTTTCTTGGTGATTCTTCTTCTGAATGTTCATGGTAGGTCACTCCCCTCCTTCCCTCTACATCCTTGGCCGATTTTCGGCCTCCCTTTTGCCCTAATCTATTTTGGCCGCACCCCAATGTTTATGAGTTTTGTTTAATTTTTTTTGTTCTTGTTTCTCTTGTTGTAATGGGGTGAAAAAGCTCCCTCGAGACCTTTTTGGTGTGCGTACGACATCTGCCACCGAAGGCGAGGTGGATTGCGGTGATTTCGATCCACCGGTTTGAGTCCTTGGTAAGGGTTTTACCCGTTCTTTGTTTACAAAGCTCCCAATTTGTTATCTTTAGTTGGTTTATGGTTCGTAGTGTGTTTTTGTTAGTGCGTTGGTAGGTTCGGGTTGGTTTCACTTTGTCAGAGCTTAGGCAGCTCTTAATTAGAAAGCGTCAAGAGCCGGAGTGGATGGATGGATCCACCTTGAGGTAGGGTCCCTCTCCTTAACCTTTAATTTTAAAAGTGAACCATTTTAAGAGTTTAATGTTGCATGGTTTTAGTATTTTAATTATGCAGGTTTAGTCGATTAAATGCTTATGTGAAAATCGTGTGAATTGCAGGAATAAGATAAAATGGTTTCTTGGTCACTAAACTAATGATTTAATAATAAAACCCCTCGATCATAGGTGCATTGTCTTCAAGATAAATGTAGGAAATAGATTATTATTCTTACCTACTAAACTCTTGTTATGCTTTGGTGAAACTTGAATGAAATGGATTAGGGTGGTAAGACTATGCCTTAGGATAATGGAATAAGCATGGATTATGTTAATGGAATGAATTTTGTGAATGGGACTTACCTGGGAGAGGTAGTTCATAGCACCTCTTTATGCTTTGTAAATCCCTAAATTTCTTTGAAATGATATAAGAGGAATGAAGAATGATTTTGGGGTTAGACAATACCATACATGAGAGGGTTGCCTCATGTAACTTATATAAATATGATGAATATATTAGTGTCTTGAAACAGATACTTAAGAGGAGTTTCCTTAAGTATAAATGTGATAATGACACTTGAGATGGTTTGCCTTATGTATATTTGTATGGATGTGATTATAAACATTTACGTGGATATGGGTTGTATGATTGATTGTGATTGTTATAAGACTTTTGAGTTCTTTTGAGGTAATTTCATAAGTAGTATACTATAAACATGGTTGTAATGTGAGTGTGCACATGCTGATGCCACCTGGTGATGAGATATGTGTTTGGATGGGAGGCAGTTATACCCTATTCCAGTGTGACAGTACATGTATGGAAGGGAGACATTCTTACCCCTTGCTAGTGAATTTGAGTGATGAGATATGTGTTTGGATGGGAGGAAGTTTTACCCCATGCCATCTACTTTGCACGATTATGGATGGGAGGCATTCATCCCCATACCATCTACATTGAACGATTATGGATGGGAGGGATGAATACCCCATGCCAGCTTATTTTGATTATGGGTGGAAGGCATGTCTCCCCCACGCCCGATGTGATCTATATACGTGTATAGAAGGGAGGCATTCTTACCCCTTTTCCAGTTGACCTATAGGGACGAGAGGCATTCTTACCTCATGCCCAATATTCTCTATACGTGTATGGAAGGGAGGAATTGACACCCCTTACCAATTGATCTTTGGGGACTAGAGGCATTCTTACCTCGTGCCCGCTAATCTCGATTAATGGTTGGGAGGAATTATTACCCCACACCATCTATGATCTAAATTCTATTATATATGTATAAGGTGACAAGATCAGGTTACTTTACCAGCCACGAGCCGAATATTGTATAGCCGTCAGGTGTCCTTAGGGAACCCAGACGAGTGTTGTTATTCTATGTTGTTCTGCTTACTTGTTTCTCCATTCCTACTCACTGTTTTATTATTATACACTGTCTAGATTGGGTCTTACACCAGTGCTTCTGGCCTACTGACATTTATATCTCACACCCTAATCAGGCCGTTATTGCACTAGGGTACCTGAGTAGACCTTATTGCTTGGAGGGCCTAGGTTGTGTGATGTGCTTTTTGTACCTGAGGATTTAGGAGCAATGCACCAAGCCGGAGCTTGGGTTTCTCAGGAGATTTCCTATTGGGATTTTCTTTCTATTCTACATTTCTTTTTTATTGTATCGAAAGCATGCTGTATTGTTCAGTGATTTCATAAATGTATCATCATTTGTACATACATGCATTGTAAACTGGAGTTTTCCACCTTTTATAAAATGGATATTATTTTCTCTTTCTCTATTGTCTTTCAATTGTTATTAATTCTGCTATTGAATATTATTTACTCTGATAATACTATTGTGTTACTCTGACATGAGGGTACAGTCTCCCCACTATCATCTCTCGAGACCCTCGCTGCTAGTCGGTAGCCTCTGGAATAAGGGGAGATGCGCTTTAGGTAATGTGGCCACTGGTCCGGCCACCGGTTCGATGGTGAGTCGGGCCGGGACTTTACAAAGTGGTAACAAAGGAGTTTCTTTTCTGGTTTGTTTTACTATTTAGCAACATTAGACAGGGATTGGAAGGATATGTAATTTGGTAATAAGCTGTGCTCGGGAGTAGCTAACCCGTGTACAGGGAAAATCCAAATTGCCTCGAATGAAATTGTTATATTAATGATTTTGATTGTTAATGTTGATTTGATTTAACCATTGGGTGACACACATTGTTTCTGTTGATACCGTTGATGCAATTGTGGGTTCCATTTATGTTGCAACCCGATGATATGAGGGTATTCCATTTCATGCATCATAAAGGCACTTTGTTAGAAATCACATGCCACGCATTATTTCATGCCATATAGGATGAATTAGTTGATTCATGCTATTATGATAGGTGTTGTGGTAGTTATTCCATGCTTCTGTGATATAGCATGTTTCTGTGTTACCAATTTCGATAACGTGCTTTGTTTAGTTAATATTGAATTGGTCACTTTGACCAAATTAAATGATTTCTATTATGACGAGAGTCAATAATCAGTTGTAGGGTGTATGGGCGCCTTATAGATGGTAAAGGGTAACTTATGTAATTGAATTTCGAGAAAAATGGGCATATAAAGTCAAATTATAAAATGAATGGAAATTGGTTTTGAATGAAGGGAGCCAAATGCCAAATTGTAAAGTGTATGGGCACTTTACGGGTTGGTAGGTGGCCACCCATGTGACTAGATAATTGTTTTGAGCATGTTAAATTCTGAAATGTGTTTTTTTTTGTCTGTTGGGAGCCAATTTTCATCCCATGGAGTGTATGGGAGCCTCATGAGTTGGGAACTAGCAACCCATAATGAATAAAATTGTAGGATGTTTTGTGAATTTCTTGTGTGTGTAAAAGATGTTTGGTTTTGATCTGATTTGAATTGGCTTGTTGGGACCCTTGTAGTTTGCCTAAATTGTTTAAAATGAATTTATTATGATTAATTTCTAGAATATTATGGGATGTATGATAAATGATAAATGGTTAAAAGGGAGTTTGTTGAGACTTTCCTTCTTTTCATTGAGTTGTTGATAAAAATGATCAAGTGCCTATTTATGTTTGGTTTTAAAAGGTTACTTGAAGTTTTGAATTGAATATTCTAAAGTGATTAAAAGAATGAATGTGATTAAATATAAAGGGCTTGGAAACGGAACCAGTAGTGGTGTCCTCTGTTGAAACCTCGTGTGAGGGTAAGTTAATTCCTTCTTGCGGGTGCCTTGAGAAGGAAACGTAGGCATTTTCCGTGGGTGTTTGTTTTCTTTTGGGAAATTACATGAATGCTAGGCTTGAGCCCGATGAATTTTTTGGCGTGAAAAAATTCTTGAGTCAACGGTTGTTCTTCTTGAGGGACTAGCCCGTGGTAGGTAGCACCCTTAGAGCTTTTATGCATTGCATGTGCGGTGAGATTTCATACGTTTGGTATCGTTAGGGTGCCATTTTCCATTGTAGTACTTTCAGTTTCAAATGATGCAGTTATTCGGATGGGTGGTCATGCTTCTTTTGATCTTTTTATGGGATTGAGCATTGAGAAATGCTTTGTAGACATTCCTCAGGTGTGGTAGGTTTCTTGTTGGTTATTTGACTCCTTGTGTAATGGAAGATTGGTAAGTTTTCGTCCTTGTGAATGGTCATATAAGAAAAAACAACATTCGGATAAATCTCTTATGTTGTTGTGTATGGTCTTGGGTCATCTTCGTGGTAGAGTGACCTGAGCATTTGAGAATCAAGTTGCCCCAATGCTCGGGATGATGTTCAGAAGACTTCGGTTGTTGTCATGCCAGTCTTGCTGCTTTGGGTTTCTTAGGTGTTTCGACGTGGTAATCGTGGCTCGGAGGTGAGCGCAAGTCCATTTAATCATTGTGGACTAGTTCGATTATGGGAAGCTGGTCTTTTCTTCTTCTGGTGACATCGACGCTTCTAAGGTGGGAGGCATCGTGTCGGTTTAGTGAAGCGTGTTCTTCCGGGAAGAAGGAACACGTCAAGAAAGACCATTTGGGAATAGTTGGGTTTGATTGAATACCTTTGAGGCTTGCATGTGTCGTTATGTGTCGATTCTTTCTCAGTAGTACGACTTTGATCTGGTTGGAGGTGTATGCAACCCCTTTTAGGAAACACTGTTGGTGGTGGAGGAATTCGGTGGTAAATCATGAACAATCACAGAATGCCTTCTGTGGGGAAAAGACACTGTGATCGGTTTATAAATCTTGTTGTGTCGGTAGGTGAAGCCAAGTTTCTTCTTTAGAGTCGACCAGTGGTGGTTCGACTGTTCTCCTTTCCAGTTTTTGGGTATGACTAACTGGAATCCTGTTAAAATTGTATTAGTGTACTCTGTTATGTGACGATCATGTCCCCTATCTTGATTTCATCTTGGATGCACTAAGAGAGCGTTGGTCTTCAGCCGCACTAGTGTTTTTAAAAGCTATTGAGCCCATTTGGTTGTTCCCTTTCGGCGTTGCATGCTAAATGTGTGGTTTCATTCATGGTTGATCTTTGAGATGTCACCAAGAGTTGGGTATGAACTTCGGTGAACACCCTTATGGTAAGTGCAAGATGCCTTGGGAGAAGGTGTCATGGCTCAACTTATGAAAACGTCGGCCATCTAAGTCGTGTGTCTTCTTGAATAGTCATCCAGAGATTTCTTGACGTGGGGTTCTGGTTTAATGTCTGCGGTCAGTGACATTCTGTTCTCAGGCACGTCGTCAGGTAGGGGCGAGTTCGGTTTGTGTCGGCTGGTGCCTAATATGAACAACTGGCTCGACTTGGGCCTCAAGGTCATTGGGTAATCGACCTTTGGATCTGTTTCAAATCATGTTAGGAGCGTCGTGGGAACGCTTGGGGCGTGCTTTGAAAGTTAATCCCAACGGTGTCCGAACCATAGTATGCAGTTGGTTTCATAATGTTAAAACCTAAGGAGGGAAGTACCTTTGATTGGTTTCTTGGAGAGACGACGATGGGTTTGTGTCTCTGGTATGATGGGCTCGGGTAAGAGTCGTCTGGGTGTTTCAGTTGGAAAACGAGTGTTGGCTCGGGTGTTGATGGCTTAAGTGTTGTGTGCTTAAGTGGGTGTTCGTTGGTGTGCGTGATGTTGGAAACATAACAACAGAAGGTGCACGGTTGGCGCACGGTTTCCCAAACAGTGCATCCCAAACAGTTCGGCTTAAAATAGGGTGGCAGAGGAGTCTGCACGGCTTGCACATGGTTTCCCAAAACCATTAGACTAGACTGTGTGGGGTTCCTGGGGTGTCCAATAGAGGCTGCATGGCTTGCACACGGTTTGGAAAACCATGCGGGTCAAACCGTGCGCGGCCCTCCTGTTTGGGTTTTTGGGATATTTTAAATGGGTTTAAAATTAAAAGAAAAATGGAAACCTAAACTAAAATAAATACACTCCTCTCTCCTCTCATCCAGACCCGCACGAACCACCTCCCATGGTGCCTCGACCTTGCGTGATCCCTCCCTCAGCCAGACCTCCTCTCCACCATTTCATGGTGATTCTTATTCCAAATCTTCATGGTAGGTCACTCCCCTTCTTCCCTCTCCTTCCTTGACCGATTTTCAGCCTCCCCTTTTCCCAAATCTATTTCAGTTGAACCCCCATGTTTAGGGGTTTGGTTTAATTCTTTTTCTTTCTTTTTTCTCTTGTTGTAATGGGGTGAAAAAGGTCCCTCAAGACGTTGTTGGTGTGTGTACGACATATGCCGCCGAAGAGGAGACGGATTGTGGTGATTTGGATCCGCCGGTTTGATTCTGAAGTAAGGGTTTTACCCATTCTTTGTTTATGCATCTCCCAATTTGTTATCTTTAGTTAGTTTATTATTCGTAGTGTCTTTTTATTAGTGCTTTGGCGTGTTTGTGTTGGTTTCGCTTTGTCAGAGGATAAGTGGCTCTTATTTAGAAAGCGTCAAGAGCCGGAGTGGACAGATGGATCCACCTTGAAGTAGGGTCTGTCTCCTTACCCTTTAATTTTAAAGTGTAGAATTTAAAGAGTTTAATACTGCATTGTTTTAGTATTTTAATTATGCATGTTTAGTCGATTAATTTCTTCTGTGCAAATCATGTGAATTGCAGGAATAAGATAAAATGGTTGCTTGGTCACTAAACCAACGATTTAATAACAAAACCCCTTGATCAGAGGTGTGATGTCTTCAAGATAAAAGTAGGAAGTATATTATTATGCTTGCATGCTAAACTCTTGTTTTTATTTTGTGAAAATTGAATGAAATGGATTAGGGTGGTCAGAACATACCTTAGGATAATTGAATAATCATGTCTTATGTTAATGGAATGAATTTAGTGAATGGGTCTTACCTAGGAGAGGTAGTACATAGAACCTCTTTATGCTTTGTAAATCCCTAAATGTCTTTGAAATGGTATAAACGATGGAAGAATGAATTGGGGGTTAGTCAATACCGTACATGAGTGGGTTGCCTCATGTACCTTATATAAATTTGATGAATATGTTAGTGTCTTGAAACAGATACTTAAGAGGAGTTTCCTTAAGTATAAATGTGATAATGACACTTGAGATGGTTTTCCTGAGGTATATTTGTATGGATGTGACTATAACCATTTATGTGGATATGGGCTGTGTGATTTTTTGTAATTGTGATATGACTTTTGAATTCATATGAGGTAATGCCATAAGTAGTATACTATAAACATGGTTGTAATGTGAGTGCGCGCATGCTGATTCCACCTGGTGATGAGATATCTGTTTGGATGGGAGGTAGTTATACCCCATGCCAGTGTGGCATTACATGTATGGAAGGGAGACATTCGTACCCCTTACCAGTTACTTCTAGTGATGAGATACGTGTTTGGATGGGAGGCAGTTATACGCCATGTAATCTACTTTGCATGATTATGTATGGGAGGCATTCATACCCCATGCCATCTACTTTGAATGATTATGGATGGGAGGCATACATAACCCAAGCCAGCTTATTTTGAATATGGGTGGGAGGCATGTCTACCCCACGCCAGATGTGATATATATGCATGCATGGATGGGAGGCATTCTTACCTCTTTCCATTGGATCTATAGGTACGAGAGGCATTCTTACCTCGTGCCCACGATTCTCTATACGTGTATGGAAGGGAGGCATTCATACCCCTTTTCCAATTGACCTTTTGGGACGAGAGGCATTCTTAACTCATTCCTGATAATATCAATTAATGGGTTGGAGGCATTCTTACACCATTCCATCTACGATATAAATTCTTTTATATATGTATACAGTGACATGATAAGGTTACTTTACTGGAAACTTGCCGAAGATGGTATAGTCGTCGGGTGTCCTTAGGGAACCCGAACGAGTGTTGTTATTCTATGTTGTTCTGCATACTTATTTCTCCATAACTGCCCACTTTTTAATTATTATACACTTTCTGGATTGGGTTTGACACCGATGGTGCCATCCTACTGAGATTTATATCTCACACCCTACTCGAGCTGCCATTACACTGGGGTACCCGAGTAGACATTTTTCTTGCAGGACCTAGGTTGGGTGATGTGCTGTTTGTTCCTGAGGAGTTAGGAGCAAAGAACCAAGAGGGATCTTGGGATGCTCATGAGATCTCATGTTGGGCCTTTCTGTCTTTTCTACATTAATTTTGTATTTTATTGAAAACATGTTGTATTGTTTACTACTTTCAAAAATGTATCATCATTTGTACATACATGCATTATAAACTGGAATTTGCCACCTTTTATAAAATGGATATTATTTTCACTTTTTCATCTGTCTTTGAATTGTTACTGCTTCTTCTATTGAATATTATTTACTCTAATAATACCATTGTGTTACTCTGACATGAGGGTATAGTCTCCCCAATATCATCTCCCGAGACCCTCGTTGTTAGTCGACAGCCTCTGGCGTACGGGGAGACATGCTTGAGGCGATGTGGCCACTGGTCCGGCCACCGGTTCGATGGTGAGCCGGGCCGGGACGTTAGAATATAATCCATTAGAATAACCTAGTTATGGGGATTGTAAATTAACGTATTGTAATATCTATGTCAAATGGAAGTAGAAATAGGCGGGTACAGATCAACCATTGGTAAGAGGGGATGCTTATATTCCACACAGTGAGCATAATAACTCATCAATTTTTGGGTTCCCTTTTGGGACCAATCATCTAATGGGAACTATCTATTTTGAAGGGTAAAATTATCTAATTAATCCTAACTATGTCCTTTTGGATCATCTAGTCCTTGTTACTAATTTTCAATATGTAATGACCTTATGAAATGTATCCCATGGTCCATGAGGATCCAAGAGAAGGATAAAAAATCGTAGAACTTGTATTTTCATCTCATAAATAAATAAATGAAGGTGTTTTGTGGAAAAAATTATATTAGAGAAGGTTTTAAACACCCTTAATGTTTACTCTCTACCTGGTAAACATGATATTATGGAAATGATATATAATAAATAATTACTCTAACATTCTATAGTACCACAGTGTATAGCCTGCATGGAATGGATTTTGCTATGGGAACTAAAATGGGTCCTATGAGGTTTATACCATTTTCATTTATGCTCTAAATTTTTCATAAAATCTAGAGATAGAGATTTAAGTAATCAAAGCCTTGAATATTTTTCATGATACCCTTTTCAAGATTTCTGGCTCACATGTTTTATGTCTCATTCACTGTAATTTTAGGGTATTTTCATTTGGACCATAAAATACTAAAGTTTATACTGGTATTGATTTTAAAAAAAAGTGTATATTGCTTAGGTTCATGATTTACATGAAACTGGTATGAAGTTAATGTTACACAATAACATTATTAAGATACATTGGGTCATGGGTACTATAGAAAACATTTTATAGGGTGGTTAAAGTGTTTTTTAATCATGGATCAAGGTTTCTAAGACATGATTAGTGGTATTGGAAAATAATTTGGGGTATGAATGAAAACAAACATAGGTTATAAGTTCCCCTTTGGTGATATCAGCAATCATAAGGACTAGAAATCCCTTCCTACATGGCTAATATATATATGGTTATCAGGCCAAATTTCTTATTTGGATCCACCTCATGCTTGGTCAAACCATGATATCTCTTATTCTTTCCATGGGTAATTAAAAGTGGGTGGTAACCTATGGAAAATAAGACATGAAGTGTGATATATGGGATGAGAATCTTAAAATATAAAAGAAACTCAATTTAATCATTTAAGATCTAAACCATTTTTGAGGTGTATCATGGTCATTTTTGTGTACTTTTTACCATTTTTTTTGTTATACCTATGTTCGGTTTTTATATGGGTTTGTTTTGGGTGAAGTTGGAGATGTTTGGAATTTTATGGGATTGTGGATGGTTTTATCATGGTTAGGTAAAACTATGTGGTTTCCCCTAGGAAATAGTGTGCCCTATTTTGAGGAGACCATAGGTGTTGCACAGTAGGCACATGGTCTAAAAAATCATGTAGACACCCTCCCCAAATGATGTGTAGGAGCCCGGGACACCCTGAGAGGGGAGGGGTGAATCTGGGAGTCAACTTTTCTTTTAAACAGATGGATCTTGTTCCCAGGTTGGTAGGAACTAGTCAAAACTGTATGATGGATATGATCAGAAATCAAACATTCACCTGAAAAGAGATGACACAACACTTTTTACTTGGTTCACCACTAAGGGTCATGTCCAAGGAGCATATGCCGATAGGTTTTTGGTCATACCTAATTCCACTATTCTTCAATAGTTATAGATTACAATGGTTCAGGAATAGTCACTAAGCTCCAGGCACACAACCTTTACAATAGTTCAGAGATTTCTCACAACATCCCTTGGGTCACTCCCATTGACTCCCCCTGGATCACTACCTTTGGTGAAGTCTCAGTCAGTTTATAGATGTGAAGGTCTCTTTAATAGATTTTCATTGAAGTCTTTTACGCTACTTAGAACGAGACTCTTCTTGCATCGAAGTCCAGAAATGATGCACTTGAATGCACTGAACCACTGAACTGTATAATCAGAAACATGCAAACAGGTTATACTGATGATTTCACGCAACTCTTACCCTTTGAGAGAAATATATCACTTTTGCACGAAATACTTGATTTTCGTGTGGAAAATATTTCGTGCAACAATCTCCTTTATGCATAGATTTATGTACAACACATTTTTCACGTAACTTGGCCTTTTTCGTGTAGCTCAGAGTTTTTTTGAGAAACTTCATATTTTTCATGCAATTTCTGCCTTTTCACACTAGTTACCCTATTTCGTGAAACTTGACCTCTTTCGCACACCTCAGCCTTTTTCGTGCAACCCACCCCTTTTCACGCAACTCCCTTTACGTGAAACTTTTATGCGCATCAGCACTCGGAACATCTCTAAGTATTTAACCATACAGAATGAGGGGGATCACCTCTTATTTATAGGCTTCTCAGACCCCCGCGTGCAAAACCCCATATGGCGCGAAAAACCTGTCATTTGGCACGTAATATTTCACTCAGGTACTGTTTTTCACGCACATCTCCAGATTTTTCGCATAGCCCATGCCTTTTCCATTTCTCGACATTCTGATTCTGAAATACTATTTTAACAAAAAACATCACTCCACTATTTCACGCACCATGTTGTTTTTCAAGAACAACTCAAATATTTTGCGCACATCCCACCTTTTTTGCGCACTAATTCCTCTTTGCGCACACCTCCTTTTACCTACAATCCATGTCTTTAATTTCCGATTTTGTGGCCCAAAAATTTCGCAAACACTGGGAAACAACGCCACCTTCAATATTGTTGTCTTCGTGAACTGTATGATCACATTTCTGGCACACATTTTGAACATCCACTATGTATTGACAACAAACGCAAACCATACTCCAATTCATTCATAGAATAGCCATGGTTCCAACACTAAGCACCTCAATAAAAGGGGGTTTTCATGGTTGTTTCATGTGTTTTCAAATGGTGAAAAACTATATGCCACCCTAAGAATATATGCATGGTCATGTATCATGGTTTATAAAATTGTGCACCTCAGCCTAGGAAACCATTCATGCAGGATTTTGAATCCTCAAAATTTTTATTAAACATTCCAAAAAGCCATATTATTATCCCCATTTTCCTGTGCTCTCCCTAAAACAATTTCCTTCATTTTTGGAAGCTCTAGATAGAGTTCCATTTCTCTTTAAACCACGTTCTTCATGATTCAAATATTTTATTGAAGGAACATATGCTCTATTGTATGTAATCTCTCCCTCATTTTGTTTGGTATCTCCCCCATCTCTCTCTCCCGATGATGATGGATGATTTCTCTACCGTTGGTGATGGTTTAGTTATAGGTTTTTATTATATATGTTAATTGGATCTTGATCTATGGTTTTAATCATGGATATCTTCCATCATTGTGGAATATTCAAAAAAATTGGGTATTTATGGTTGAAAAATATCCACCAACAATCTTGAGGCAGGTTTTCTTTTTTCCTATTCCCATAGTCATTAAAATAAATGTCTGTATGTGATTGTGAAATTTCAATTGACATTTCAAAAAATTTCATACTAAATTGAAATAATTAATTTATTGATTTTCCTCTATGATAATGAAACTTATTAATTATGGGAAAATAAAATTGGAGAATAATGTATTATGAAATTGATTGATTTATGGTTTATGATATAGATATTGATCCATGGGGTTTTTTGATACAATTAAAATTATGATTTATAATTCTTGAATGGTTGATAAAATGAATTATGAAATGCATTGAATAATTAAACTTGGTAATGGTCGATAAATAATTGGAAACATGTAACCATGAGAAGCAATATTTTTGAATGTTTTTTGGATAGGAACTTCTACTACAAGTATGTATGCGGTTCCCGAAAACTGCTCTAGGGCCCCTCTATATTTATTACAGGATATCACTGAGTTGCAAGAAAAGGACTTCTACTCCAAATACCCACGAGGTGATGGACTGCTACCCTAGATTCCCATTGTTTTAATGTTAAATCAGAATAAATTAATAATGGAGACACAATATGCAATGAAATGTGATATCCCTTTTAGGATAGTTCAGACATCAGCATATGTCAATGAAGGTATTTATGGTTTGGGTGTCATTGTGAACTGAGGGATTTATGGTTTGGGTGTCATTGTGAACTGAGGGATTTATGTGGTTAATTAAAGAATAATTTATTGTGAAAACTGTTTAATCATTCATTTGAACTTTTTTTGTTATAAAACTGGATAAAATGATATAGATTGAATGTTCTTTCAGACATATTTGGTGGAGGAATACTGAGTTTTACTCACATCCTAAATGGGAAACCTTATCAGTACCCAAATAGAATTCCTGTTTGTATGAGAGGATAAGTTGAAGAGGTCTATGTTAAATGGTTGAGTTGCGATATGGGATAGAGCTTGTATGAGGGAACCAAACATGATTTTGGGACCCCGCATGTGAGTGTTAACATTTCTTCATGATTTTGGGTTTTTCACTTCACACTTGAAAAATATATGGAATGGCATATCTTCATCTATGTATTATAGTGTTTTATCAATATTAGAGAATTGCCATGGGATGTTGGTTTTCATTGGTTATGGTACTATTCGGGTTATTTTTTATGAAAATTTGAATATTATGTAAGCATTGTTTTCATGATTTGATAAAGATGATATAGTATCCCCACAATACATATTAGACCCTCACTACTTGTCCACATCCTCTCGCATACGGGGAGGCTTACTTGTGATCATGTAACCAATCAGCTCGGAGAACCAGCATGTTGCACCCGATTCAGGTCATTAAAAACTAGTATCAAAGGACTTTTATTTTCTGTCATTTGTATTACTATTTTATAAATTTAGATAGTAGTATAAGAGGTTTTAGGCCATGGTCATCAACTCATGAATGGGAGTATATAACCCATGTATGGGGGAGAATCATGAACCCAAGGTGGGAATGATGTTCTTGGTGTTTGCAGTTATAATTGAATTAGATTTTACATTGATTGATAAAGATACTATGTGATGTTATTTTTTTCTGATATTTTACTCATGGCCTAGATTGTAATGGTAGTTGGGAATGTATGCATCATTTAATGTACTCAGGACTTATTATAACAAGCATCATTTAAGGCACGCTAAGAAAAGTATGTTTTGGGTGAGTCATTAAAATGAAATTCTGTTACTTTTTTGAGAAATCTAAGATAAACAGGTGTGTAACAAGAAAAATTGAATTTTTTAAATGAATATAAACACGGTAATTGAAATTGATAAATGTGTGTCTTTGATAAATCATTAAATATATAAATTTTTACCATATTCTAACCATGATCCATGAGAGGAATGGTTGAGGGTAGTGATAATGCCTCAGTTTTTACCATGAGGAGGGTATGGGGGACCAATGTTAATGGATTTATGTTATTACCTCTTATTGATATATGTTAATGATGTTTTATGTGTCTTAAGACAAGTGTTTTTCACTATAGAGATATGCCTCAATGACTATACTTGTTAATAGGATGGAAAGACTTGTCTAGAAATGTGCCTCTGGTAGTAGAACTAGAGGATATTCTAGTATTAGGTGAAGTATGTGGAGAGAAGTTCTATGAGAACATTGCACAATTTATGAATTTTATAGAAATTGACCAAAGGTGGTTTTTTTGGAGTATGTCCAACTTGACATGGGAGTTCAAGTTTCCGCACCCTCCTGTTTTCACTAGAGAGGGTAAACTGATGTAGCTGAGTTCAAAATCAAGTATTTCCATAGAATATATGTCCATTTAGACAATCAAATTTATAAGAGAGTAAATATGGATGCATATATGTTATTTGGTCAATAAAATCATTTTTGGAACATTCATAGCTGGGATGAGATGCTGGAGATCAAAATTTGGAAGGACTTCAAAGAGAATTTATTTGAGAACTTTGACTATGATACGATCGGGAAGGAGTGGGTAGTTGTTTTTAAGTGTTTTTCACAAAGTAGTATGTAATTAATTGATTATGTTTTCCACTCCACAAATTTACATTACTTTGTTCTAGTTTTGGTAGGATTTAAGGTTAATGAGGCAAAACATTTTCAATATGGTCTTAAATGTGAGATTATGTCATGGGTTAACATCTTTAGGCTGAAGAAGCTTCTTTGGTGCTTAATTAGGTTGTTATTTTTTAGGGAATCATAAAGGGGTATTCATATAGAATTCTTGTGGTTCCTTCTTGAGGACCAGGAGTTACACCTTCTAAAATCAGGAAACATTGCTATAATAATTTGAACTAGGAAAACTGTGAACGTAGTGTCCAGGGAGAAAAATCAATTACACATAGTAGTAATTGAATATTATTCCACTAGTTTGGTATGGTACGTCACATTTTTAGCTACTATCCATAACCACTAGTAGACTACAAAGCTTTCAGTGGAATGGGTCACTAGTAGAGGTATTGTAGAAACCCTCTACCTATGGTTAGTGACGAAAGATCCAGGGTAAGTCAATGTATTGGAAGAGGTCTTCTACCCCATATCATTCATGAATTTGGGGGACATCTAGTCTTGTATATTGAGGTAGTGGTTTTTGTATGTTAGGTCATGAGGGAATTTATTAGAAGAGTGGTGCATCTTAGGGGACTTAGAATGAATCACATAAAAGAGGGGCATGAAAATTTCACGATGTTTATCCAACAATAGTGGACATTAATGTTACAATATCGATATTCAAAAGTGTTATTCTTGTATATAATTCAATAGATAGTTCCCTTTTGATACAAGAGCCTCTCATTGTTTTATATATTCACAACATGTGAATAGTTTGAGTCTAGAAATGGAGTTTTTGAGTGGGGTTATGATGATCAACATTCCATTGTGAGTGTGTTTGAGGGACATCTACTTATTCATGTGGGGTTCTGTCAAGGATGGGGAGTATCATTTTCTTTAGAATCTATATATACATGATATTTCTCATTTTTACTAGATTTTGGATATGGAATGGTTGGTAACATATAGATACCTCATAGATTGTAACCATAGGAGAGTGACTTTGTGTCTCTTAAGGGTAATAGTTATTTTTATCACGTGGATTGGGATATTCAAAAAAGTCATGAAATGTTAGTTCATCAGCATTTGGGGGAGCTCACCACCAATGTTTTAGGTCTTTTTTTTATTATGTGGGTTTTAATAATTATGAATTTCCACACGTACAAGACTATTTTGAATACAGATTTCCTAAAAAAATTCATTAGGCCCTCCACTTGCGATAGATTTCTATTTTAAAACTGATATAATGTCTGGAGCCGAGCCAGTTTCTATTCCACCATAGATAATAGAACCAAAAGATATTCAATATCTTAATAATTAGGTAGAAAAGGTAATGTATAAGTGATTTATTTTTCATAGTATGTCGCATCGGGGTTCTCCAATATTGTTTTATAAGTAGGGTGATGTGACCATACTATTATGTGCTGGTTATCAAATGTAGAACTAGATGACATTAAAAACTGATATCATCTTCCTTGTATCAGTGATTTATTTGAGTAGTTGAGAGGATATCGTGTTTTCCACATTATTGAATTGATATTAGAGTATCATTAGTTGAGAGTTAGATGTTTTTAATATTTGATAGATTGCTTTTAGATAGAGGTATGAACTATATTATTTCTTCATGGTTCCATTTGGGTTAAAGACCATATAATCTATGTTTATATCCTTAAAAAATGAATCAACCAATAATTTCTAGAATAGTTTGTGGTTGTTATGTTGATGACATCATAGAGAACTCCAAGAGTAATGATTATCATTCCAAGCATCATGAAATCCTCAGGAGTACACTAAGAGAGAAACATCTATATTCCAATCTATCTAACAGACATTCTGTATTGAAAGGGTAAATTTATTATGTCACATAATCTATGAGGAATTTTCTTCAATGGACTCATACATGGCTCATGCAACTGTTTCTTGCAAGAATCCCATTACGTTCATTGATATTTTTAGCTTCTTGAGGTGGCAGGTTATTATCAGGGGTTTATGCAGGACTTTTCCGACATATAAAAACAAATTCCAGGCATGACCAAGAATGTGATTGTGTTTGAAGGGTCTGAGGTATGTGATAATTTTTTCTATGAATTGAAGATGTGTTTGACTACCATACCAATCTTGATCCAACATGATCCAGGAGAAGAGTATGTTGTGTATTATGACACATCTAGGATAGGAGTTTGAGAAATTTTGATGTATAGGGGACAAGTTGTCGTGAATGGGTCATGATAGTTTAGGCCACATGAATGTAATTAACCTACACACAGTCTTGAGTTTACAGTAGTATTTTATTCCGTAATTTGTTGGGTCAAAAGAATACTATGTATACTTACTAAAAGAGTTTAAAGTATATATTTTTGTAGTGATATCTGAATCTAACGAAGAAGATATGGGTTGAGTATATGAATTTGTTAGATGTTAAGGTAGAATATATGTCCAGAAAGAGAGGTAGGTTTGTTGACACTTTGATAAGGAAGAAATAGAATAAGGAATTTCAAAATTATAGTTTTTAGTGGAAGATTATGACCATGCTGGCTCAGATTCTTATTGGGGTTTAAGAGGGCACTAAAAAGATGACACTCTTTTCAGTATCCGATGATTCCAAATATCTATATAGAAATAGGGAGAGGCTGTATAAGGATTTATAATGTTTTCCTTGAGTGACATCCATGAAGGGGAGGCACCTTTCGATTATACTATATTTGAGGATGAGATCATCTACGTACTAGGTTGTGTTGTTTTTAGCATGTGTTTGTGTGAGGTGATAATGCATGAGTTTTATGCATCAAAGTGGGAGGTAGAATCTGGAATGAAAAAAATTGACACTCACCGATATCGATATTATTGGTGTTTTGGCATGGGAAAAGAGATTGTAGATTTCATAAAACAATTTTACACTTATCAGTAGGTGAAGTCTAACAATCAACGATCTGCTAGTTTACTACAGTCATTTCCCATTATATAATGGAAGTGGTATAATATATCTATGGACTTCCTATATTCCTTTTGAAGGATCCTTGGATGAATGATTCTATATGGGTGATTGTGGGCCAATTGATGAAATTATCCCATTTTATGTCTTTCTATGAGAGTTTCTCAGTGGATCAGTTGTGTGAATTATAGGTTGATGTGAAAGTATGTCTACATGGGGTTCCATAGAGCATAGTTTCAGACTGTGATTCACATTTCTCTTTCTGATTCTAGAAATTAACATATAAGGTCCTGGAACAAAGGTATTTCTGGGTATGAGTTTTCAACCGTAGATAGAAGGGTAGTCGGAACATACTACACCAGTATTTGAGGAAATTCTAATGTACTGTGTCCTAGATTTTTGTGGGTGTTGGTATAAGTACATAGAAATCATTAGGTTCACCTATAACAAAAAATTTTATCTGAATATATAGATGGAACCATATGATTCATTTTGTGGTAGGCTATCCAGATCACCTCTATGCCGTATGGAGAGAGGTTAGTCAGATTTTTCGGGACCAAGTCTCATGTAAGAGACATCATAGTAGGTCTAGTGGATTAAAAAATGTATGGACACATACTTGATTCGGAATATGTCACATGATTATTAACACATATGATCACATTAGTTTATAATGAATGATCTTGTATTACCTTGGGCGTCACCCAGATTGGGTCTCCATAGGATTCAGATAGAGGGCATGTTGGCACACATATTTTTCATTCCTTTTGAAATTTGGGAGAGAAATAGGTTAGTAGCATTCTAATTGGATCTTCCATGGAGTTATAGTAATATGAATGATTTTTTCATTTGTAACATATTTTGTGGTATCACCCTAGCCCTTATCATGTGATCTATGTTGATGATGTATAGATTGAGGTTGATGTTTCCTTAGATGAGAGTATAATTCATGTTATATATTTCAATGAGAAAGTGTTCTGGGAAAATATCATGCTGATAGTATGAGTATTTTGGAATCGTGGACATGTGTAGGAGTGAAAATGGAATAGGGAAGTATATATGTCGATGTAGTGTCCATAACATTTTCACATAGGACATCAAAGATTGATTGGAGTACACCAAGAGGACTATCTATTTTTAAGAGGGGATATTGTAGGATCCCAATGATTCTAGAGATTTCTCATACTCATTTTAGGTACTCTTTTACCATTATAATAGTTATGCCTTTATTTTGTTTTTATATGATGTTGTTTCGGGTGATTCTTGATAAGTTTGGAAGACCATGGGGTTGTGCAGGATTGGCACATGGTAAGAGAAAATTGTGATATTTTTTCCGGTAAACCATGCACCCTATTTTGGAGAGACAAGAGGTGGATCATAGTTATTTCATGGTTTGTCCACACTAGATGGACACCCTCCACAAACCATGTATCTTGAGATAATGGTGGTCCTCACAGATGGAATACACTTTTTCATATTGTGTTCCACTTAGGAGAAACCTTATAACACCTAAGTAGTGATGCATAGTTAAAGGAATAGTTTAGAAAACTATTCACCTCAGCCTATAAAACACTACATGTGGGATTTAAAACCTAAAAAATTTTTATTAAATTTTTTTGAACCCTTGGGGTTTTATCCCCATTCACCTGTGCTTGACATAAAAGGATTTACATTTTTTTGGAAGCTCTTGGGAGGGTTCCAATGATCCTTGAACCTTGTTCTTGATGAATCATAGATCTGAATGATGGATCATCTCCAATAAAGTATATAATCTCTTCCCAATTTTGGATTCTCTCCCCCCTCCCTCTCTTTTATGATAGAGAGGGGAGATTTTTACTAGATTGTGGAGAGTTCAGATATAGTTTTTTATGATTTAATTTCATTGGATCTTGATCCGTGGTTTTGATCCAAGATCTTTTCCATCATTGTGGAATTGACCATTGATCAAAGAATTGGGTATTTCGGTTACCAAACATTAGTCCGAATTCATGAGGTAGGTATTCAATATACCAATTACCATAGTATTGAATATAAATTCATGTATTTTTTTGTGAAATATTAATTTCAATTTTGGAAAAATCCATTATAAATTTAATCAATTTGTATATTGATTTCCCCATGTGGTAATAAAATTAGTGTATTATGTGTTAGTAAAGATAGTGAATAATGGGAATATGAAATTGATTTATTAATGGTTTATTAAATTTACAACATCTCATGGGGTGTTCCGATATGATTATAATGATGATTTATAATTAGTTCATGGTTGAAAAATGATATTATTAATTGGTTTGAATAATGAATTATAGAAATGGTTGATAAATTCATGGAAACATGGACCATGAGAATCAATATTTGTGACTATGTTATTGTAATGGGACTAATTTTTGAAATACCCAATGGGGTTCCAAACTGGTTCTATAGTCTTCCAATATGTTAATGTATTACTTGTCATCACTATGTTGTGGGATATTAACTACTTCCAAAAATACATATGTGGTGTGAGACTGATGCTCTAGTCCCCCGTTGTTTGAATGTAAAGTTTTTATTAATTGAATAAGTTAAACACACGATGGAATGAAATTTGATATCCATTTGGGGAAGGTTCATTCACAAATATGGGATAAAGGAGGTACCGATGGTTTGGGTTTCATCGTGAACCCGAGGAATTTTTGTGGTTAATTAAATGTGAAAAATATTTACTTTATATTTTTTACTTTATTATTTATACAAAATAATACATTGTTATGGAATGTATATTATTTTAGTTATCCTTTTTGGATTCCTATTAAGTTGCACTCAACCCCTACTTAGGCTTCCTGCTTTGTACCAGAATAGACTTCATGTTTGTAGGACCACATAAGGGAAGAGACGTGTGTTAGTTGGATGGGTTGGAATACGAGATGGAGCATTTTTTAGGTAATTGGACATGTTGTCGGGACTCTCTTGGTAGTTTCATTGTTTCTTTATTCAATTTTGGTTTTTCATTTGACACATGAAACATATATGGAATGATGTAAGTACTAGTTTGGTCTATGTGTTTTTATCGATTTTTTGGTATTATCATGTGATTTTGGCCTTCCTTGGTTATGGTATTATTATGGTTACTATTTATCCTCATTTGGATATTTTCTCTTAGTTGTTGTTCTTCTTTGATAAAGAGCATATAGACACCCCACATTACATATTAGACCCTCACTGCTAGTCTTCAACCTATGACATGTCGGTAGGTCTACTAGAGGTCATGTAACCATACGGATTGTGACACTCATATGTGGTTCATGGGTTAGGATGTCACAACAATAGTTATCTGGGGTTAGGATATTTTTCCTCTTTTATATGGAATGATGATGTCAAATGGTCAGAAAACGTTAACATCATGTAAGAGGGATGTATCTATTTTGTTTTTTATCATCATGGGACAAGGATGATTTAGTTTTGGTTTAACATAATGGGGTTGCAATGTTTTCCATTCAATTTAACATTATTTGGTTAGGATGTACTATTGTATCTACTTTATTTATGGATGGGATTTCCTAAAATATCCATTCAGATTATAAGTTTGGGAATCAATCCATTCATAAATTTCAAATAGATCCCCCAATAGGTTAGTCCAATATGCACGGGGATCATTTTCCTCATTCTATATATTGTGGATATACCCAGGGTTATATATCCAAGCCACACTATGTATCCCAGAGTAATAAGAATCAATCCACATTTAGTTCTTGTTTTAACATTCCTTGTGTAATTGGGGCTCCTGTGTAGGGAGGGGGAATATTATAATTGTGTGGTTGGACCCATGATTGGATGTTTATGTGTCACTACGTATCATATAGTAATACTAATCCAGCCACGAGTAGTTATTTAAAATATGACTCTCCACACAGGTCTGGACCATATGCATAGGGGAATTTTTCCCAATGACTATTGGGACTATACCCATGATTGGCAATCCATGAATAAATATGTATTCTATAATGGTAGGAATTAAGAAAAACATAGTTATTGAATGAGAAACTCACCACACAGGTCTGACCCATATGCTGAGGAGGAATTTTTCTATTGATTACTAATGATAGACCTAAGATTCTAGATCCTAGCTTCACTATGTATCAGGTGATGGTATGAATCAAGCCACACATTTAAATTGAATGAAAAAATCTCCAAGAAATTCTAACACAAACACATAATGGGGTATTTTACTTATTGAAAATTTTGGCTAAACCTAGGTCTGGAGATCTGGGGGTCACTATATATCCTATAATAGAAAGAATCAAGACATATGTAGTTATTTAATGCGAAACTCTCTACATAGGTCAGACCATACACTAGGGTGGGTGGATATTTTACTTGATTATTGTGGTTAGATCTAGGATTATAGATATATCTTCCATTATATATCCTCTGATTGTAGCAATCAATCCACATATGGTTCATGAATAAAAAAACTCAATGCTGATATGAATAATATGAACATGGGAAATTCAATTGATTGACTATTGAATTTAGACTAAGGATTAGATATTTGGGCATCAATATTTAACCTATGTTTGAAAGAATAAATCCACAAATAGTTCTTGAATGGGTAACTCTCCTCATAGATCTAACCCATACATATAGGGGGGGTTTCATGTTAGTTATTGTGGTGGGACCCAGTATTGGATTATTCGCTGCCAATATGTATT
The DNA here is from genome assembly GCA_963277665.1 of Viscum album. NCBI lineage: Eukaryota > Viridiplantae > Streptophyta > Magnoliopsida > Santalales > Viscaceae > Viscum > Viscum album. Next base: position 1,716,986,182 of record OY728128.1, read on the forward strand.
ATATGATGGTATGAATCAATCCATAAGAAGTTATTTAACAAGAAAGTATCCATGAAGGTATGACCCATGCATAGAGGGAGGAATATTTCCTATTTATCATTATATCTAGACACATGATTAATGATCTAGGTGTTAATATATATCCATTGACTCCAACAAAAAAATCCACACCTAGTTCTTGAATGGGAAGCTCTCCATAAAAGTCTGAACCATATGAAGGGGGGGTATTATTCAAACTGATTAAGGTTGATGTTCCATATATTGGATATCTTTGTGTCCCTAAATATTATTGGATGAAAATATTCAAGCCACATGTAGGTATTGAATGGAAAACTCTCTACGTAGGTCAGGCCCATATGTTGAGTGGGGGATTTTTTCTTGTTTATTATTATGTATATACCTTGGATTGTAGATATGTGTGTCAATACCTATCCGGTAATGGTATGAATAAATCCAAACATAGTTCATGAATGGGAAACTCTTCAAGCATGTCTAACATATACACATAGTGGGGAATTTTTCATGTTGATTATTACGGTTATACCATAGAACACAGTTCTAGGTTTCACTAAATATTATCTTATAGAAGTAATCTATCCATACATATTTATTTAATGGGAAACTCTCCAAACATGTTTATCCGATTTTTAGAGGGGGTATTTTCTTATTGATTATTTTGGTCAGAACCAGGATCGGAGATCTGGGTGTCACTAGGTATCCTATGATTGCAGGGATCAAGACTTACATAGTTAATTATTTGGATACACTCTACATAGGTCTAGAACATATATAGATGGGGGATTTTTAATGTTTATCATTGAGTCTTGACATATGATTACTGATTCAAGAATCACTATATATCATGTGATGGAAATAATCATGAAAAATGTAGTTTATGAATGGGAAACTCTCTACAAAGGTCCATCCCATAAAATGAGGGGGGGGGGGAGTTCCCATTGATTATTATGGCTAGACCTAGGATTTTATATTTGGATAAAACTATTTATCTTGTGATAGAAAGAATCATGTCACATGTTGTTTTATAAATGGAAAACTCTCAACCCATACCTGACCCATATGTGGAGGTCGCATTTTTCTCATCAATTATTATGGTTATACCTAGTATTTTGAATCCAATCATCACAATGTGTCCAATGATGGTAGGAACAAAGCCATGTGTAGTTGTTCAAAATTGGTTTTTTGGGAGACCAATATCAAGGGACGTGATCCTCTCAGATTAGGTCCATTTAAAGAGTAGCTTGAAGTCATGAAAGATATATCAACAATGCAGTTTTGCATGAAGTGGTAAGAAATTGCCATGTTCCTTTTAAGCTCATTATTCTTTGACCATGCTAACACAGACAAGAACATATATGTCTTGATCATTTAGGGAATACCTTACAAAAATTATTAATCCCACATAAGCTATTCTCAGTGTGATAAATTATTAATGTGAAAGGTTTCCTTCACCACACAAAGGAAATTAAGTGAATGTAAAATTTAATTTTTATCATAAAGTTATTATTCCAAGATAATGGATGACGTAATCTCTATGTATCACATTGCAATGAGAATCAATCAATACTTAGTTCTCGGAAACCATTAATTTTAATTTCATGTGGCAGGTATGAGTATTACCCAATGTAAAAACGAAGGCATGAATCCCCATAATCATTATCTAGGCATAAAAGAAATCATCTCATGAGAGGCATCCCATGTCAATGACATGAGGATTACTACACTAGTTTCCCAGTGAATCATATCCTTGGATTATAGGTTAGGACTACATTTTAATGTTATATGATGCAGAGGTTGTTGTATAGTTTAATATCATGTGATTGGTATGTCAATGATTGCACCTTTGAAGGTCAGGAAGAATGATCTATCACATACTATAATGTCATTCAACTATGATTTTTCGGTGTCTAGTATTTTTACGTAATATGATTAAAACCATGAGTGATTTGAAGTTTAAAGTATCCCTATAAGGACTTCTTCCATATAGTTTAATTTCACGTGGTAAGGATATACTCTATGTCAAATAACATTATATAGTATGGATGGATGGTTCCTTGTAGTTGTAGGATATATGACTAAGACCTAGAAAATATTTATTTTATTTTCTTACATCCATGACTAATTAATTTTGTTTTAGCATCATGTGTTAAAGAAGTATTACATGAAGTTTAATGTCTTGGGGTAAAGATGAATGGTATTTTTTCAATCATATAACTATGACTTGGATGTTATGTAGTTTAATGTCTTGATTTAAAGACTTCTTATGTGGATTTTAACATAATTCATTAATGAAATAACATTATTAATGGAAGATATTGATGTTATTTCTTAAGAAACCTTGAATTAGTTGGAGAATAACACATTACCCATCTTTTGTGGCCCATGAGTAAGATCCATTTGAATAGACCTTATATATTATGTAAGGTACATCCCATTTGAGTTCCATCTTTGGATATTTATTTCGAGGTATCATTTGGGTTCTTAGATCTATTATGAGTTTTCTTTGAAGGAATGATTATAGGTGATCTGATTTTGATGAACTTCAAGGTTGTACAGTGTAAAAAAACCTCTTCTCATTGATTCATTCCAAATCATATATCCTCATTTGTGATTAAACATCATCTAAGATATTTTTGTAGATTTATATTCAAAGAGGGGGAAACTCAAATTATTTTGGATGCAATGACTCAATTACATTCACTAATTAATATGGTGTCGCTTGAGTGGTAATGTGTGTGGTGGTACGGTATGCCCATAAAGTGTGAAGGATGTTACCAGGATAGGGATTATTTTCCTTAATCACTATATTATATATAATATTCAACATAGACATATTAATGGCATCTATTTTAACATTTTAAATATTATAATAGAAGTTTGAATGGCTGGACTCAAAGTTTTACTTTTGCTATAATTTCATCAACTCAGTGTAATAGATGTTGGGGGAATTATCCATTGATATAATGTGATGGAATGGACATATATTTATGGTATTGGACGTTATTAATTTAACAATATTATATATCCAGACACCCTATCGGGGTATTTCCTCATCCCATTTAGAAACTAATTTGATAACTATAAGGATGTACTTAAACATATTACCATTGGTTGGGGGATACGACCACACAACTTCCATCCCTATATAGAAAATGTCTTATAAAATATTGATTTATGTAGAAATTATTGGGGTCTATGGATGAGGTGTACATGAATTTTGAAGACATTGGATTTCCTTTTCAATTCCACATTGTCATGTATCATTATTTCCCTGTAGTAACGATGACTCATAATTTGATGGGGGGGGTCTTATACTAGACTGGTGAGAACCAAAATATCCTATATGAACTTCATCTCTAATAGTGGGAATCTATCATTTTGTTATGCATCTAATGATAATTCCATCAAATAATAATTTATAGAGTGTGTTTCTTTCTCATTTCTCCCATATTGATGTGTAATGTTTGATGCTCAGTATCAAGTCTGATCCCTTTTAGATCAATCTGAGGGGAGGGTCCCATTTTAGAGGTAATCAACTATGAGATCCATCTATCCATGAGTGGATATCAACCTATCACACTCTAGGGATATAATGATTTGATTGATTTTATACATTTCACAGATGATCGCTGGGACCACCCGTCAGTTCATGATACAGTAGAGAACCTCGTCTTGATCAAGACTAACTAGTATTGTAGATGCATTTTTCATTGTGTTGTCGCAATCATTTTTTTACCAATGTAAATGATTCAATGTTGGTTTTAAATGTAACTCTTCCATTAGTCCTCTAACATAACTAATGATAGGGGTAATTATTCCTTCGTGATTGAATATTCACCATTGATTTGTTTTATCTGTATCTCTGAATACCCTATGATGTTTAGGATGGATATTTTAATTTGTACAATTAGTTTCGATACATCAATGACTGCATCATATTTTTCTCCATTACTAGGAATCCTTTATAAAGTGATAATGAGTAGGTAAAATTTCTTTCCTTTGGAAAAAAAATACAATCTTTTGACAAGATCAATTTAGATTTGGGTTTTCCCTCATATTTTCGATAGGTTAATGAGAGGAATCATCCAAATATATAACCTATTTCCATGGACTGTCATGGTTGTTCCAAAACCTCTTTCATTAGATGATTAGTGACCACTAGTGTGCATTTCTGGGTGGAATGTGCCACCAGGATATTAGGCCAGGCCTACCATTTAATTTGACTTTTGTTACATCAAAAGGATCTCATATTGTTTTAATATAATTGCCCCATAGTTCATACACCCAGTTAGAATAGGGCACCCAATAATTCACTTGGGTGGGTCAGTACGAGAGACAATGTGGAATTGATGATTCTTAAAGTAATGTCTCTTCTTTTAAATATAATGATACGTGTGAGCTAGTTTTTCTCAAAATAATAGTATCATGTCTTAGTCCATAGCATCATTTATCTAAAGTAATAGTGAATATTGGAATTCCCTACATCATTTATCTATTCATGGAGAACACTGAGTGATTGTTCCATGGAGAATCCATATAATATAAGAGCCTTTCCTTCTACAGCTGACTTTAAGACCAGTTGATGAAATAGATATTGATTCAGACTCTCAAAGAATTCTTGGAGGTCCTCATATCATAGGTAGGTGACTCCATACTTCATTAACATTGTAAAGGGGACAAATTTTCTTTTGAGTCCAACTATGAAATGCCGAATTAAAGTGAGGTTCCCTTAGTTACCCCCCAATTCTTTGAGATATCAGGGAGGTGACATTTCTAGTATTTCACTAAACTTTTCTGGGTCATCCACAATTTCACTATGGCGCACCAAATATTGAAGGAATTTCCCTAAAATTACCCCAAATACAAACTTCCATGGATTCAGTATCAAATTTTGATTCCACAACATGTAAAATATTTTTTGAATATCCTTGAGGTGATCACATATCTATTGAGATTTGAATAAAAGGTCATTGATATAAATTTTTTATATTAATCATTATATAGGATTAATTATATGATGAATGGTGAATCGGTATGGTTCTCTAGTGTTATTTTGTGAAAAAAGGTAGTTGCTAATAGAAAATGATCCACTAAAGTACTCTGAAGGTGGCCACATTCTCTTCTTGTGGGGCCATATTTATCTGATTATACCCTAAATACCCATTAATATAATAAAGGGATTAGAAGCTAGTATTTTCATCGATGAAATGTTATGTTATTTGCAATGGGAAATCATCCTTAATGAATTGTTAGTTAAGGTCTCTAAAATCCATACAGACACTAATGTACCTATTCTTTTTATTTACAAGGGTGATGCTAGTGTGGAATTATGGGTATTCAACATACCAAATTTTTTTTGTTTTGATGATTTTTTCAAAATTTGATTTCATAATATTAGCATGGGATTGGTGAATCCTCCTGGATATCATATTGAAACATCAATCGACATTAGGTAAGCATTGATGTTGTGTCGTCACATAATGGTTTAGATGGGAATTTATGTATAATTTTGAGAAAAAATATATTAATGTTTCTTTAGAAATGAAATATACATATCCTACTCCTAGGATTCATAGAGGCACTAATAAATGTTTCCCATTTGTTTTATTCTATACCCACATTCACCTACTTAAGATGATCAATGGTGGTGGATATGCCTTCTTCAAATGCAGTAGGGGAATTCCTACATTCATACTCTTATTCTTCCATCTCTAATTCCATAGAGGTACTTTCAGAAATGGTTTGTAATCCATGGGAATTAATGTCACTATAGAAGTTAGATCATCCATGGGATGATAAATTGTCACCCTCACTTTCCAAAGTCTTCACAGAGATATTTACGTGCCGATTGTTTTCTTTTTACACTATCATTGGGGATAGGAGAATCCTCGACATCTAGGTTTAGGGATACCTCCTAAATCAGGTATATGTGTATCACATAATTACAGTTGAGCATACTCCAAGGAATCATATTGGTGTTCCCTAATCCATTGGGGTCTACAATCATCATATCATCAAATTCCATTTTTTTATTCCTTTACTTTAATTTATTCCAACCTCAGTGTATATGGATTTTCAAGAATCAGAGGGATCACAGTCACAATGTAGAATTTTAACCATCCCATCGATGGGGAATTTCAATAATTGATGGAAATTTGAAGGTATTTCTATGAGATTTTGAAGAAAAAGACCTGAAATTTGTAAAATATATGTTGTGTCTTTGTATATTAACATCAATTAAACATTATATGAGAGATCCCAAAACTAATACACGATCATGGTCTTTCAGAGAGGCCTTTTCATACACTAATCCTATGCATAAATTATTATATTTTTTGGAAATCATTCCCCCTAACTATATCCAATTGATCTAAGTGTCCAAATTGGGATGAGAATGATCCAATAACCATTGTGAAATAGATCCCTTCAAATGTTTAGATTATTGATTTTAATTGAAACATATAGGGGTCTTATATGTCCCTCGACAACTAATTTCAGATTGGGTTCTATGAATGAGATGGTGACACTAAGTTCGTATAGAATGGTCTCCACTCATCAAACATCACATGTAGAGAATTATATTTCAAACTAATATGGGCTCTAGGATGATTTGATTAGTGACTCTCATAGTTTATTTGGAATATGAATATCATCTTGGATTAATTGTCTTTCTAGGAAAACCTCAAACTATTTTAGAATTTCACACTGTTATACTAGAGGTATACACTTCATGGGGGTGTTCTTCTTATTATGTGTCTCATGAGTTGATGTGTTTGTGGTTGGTGAAAATTGTGACTGAGAAATGTTTGATATTGATTTTTCTACTTTTGGAGGGGTTACATACCCCTTCCCTTTGTCTGAGATGATCAAACAATCACACCCCCACTAGATAGTTATTTAAGATGACTAGGCTCAGATGGAAGTTTTAGATATCTAAGGTATCTCTATGTTAATTTTGGACATGTTGGATGGATATCCCATGTGTCTTACCTATATATAGTTTATCATGGGGATTTTATCTAAATATTTGGTTTGACCACACCCATGTAAATCCATATACCCTCTTTTTCTGCGTCCCTGGCCTCCATCTCCCTAGTTAGGTATGGAGAACTCATACTCATAGAAATATTAATCATTATAGTGGGGAAATGTTAAGTAAACTATGTTAATAGAATAAAATATTATCTATTCATATGATAAGGGTTCTATTTTGTGGGGCATTTCTTATTCTTTGGATACTGATGGAATGAAATATGCAAGAGTCCGAACATTCATAAGAGGTGGATATGAATCATCCTATTTTAAAATTTTGTAATTATGATGGAAACTTTCACCTATAAGAGGTTTATGGAATTTTTCATCCCCAAAAGAATTTATAATTTGTTTGTTTTTTTTAGTTTTCCTCTTAAGATGTTGTGGCCTCGATCAACTGTCTCTCAAGTCATCACGTTATTAGACCTCTTTCCATGCATGACTAGAACCCCTTTCCATTCACCTGATTCTTCTAGTTGGGAGATGATAAAACTCAATTTTATTTAACATTTTAATGATAATAAATAGAATTAATTAATCATATTATGTTTAATATTTTTATTAATAAAATATTAGGCATTGGATTAATCATTTGAAAATATGATAACAATTCCATTTTCATTATAAAGTGAACTACAATACTTCAGAAATAGTTATTATTATTATTATCTGAACGTAATTTTTTTAATTTTTTCCTAACTCATTGGGATACCATTTTTATCATCTACATCTAGCATGGATCATGCATTTGTTTAGAGTAAATCACCCTTAAATTCAAAGATGGATTAGACTCTCTTGAATGGACACCACAAAAATATTCTTGATATAACATCTTTATCCATTATTTTATTGGGTCCCAATTTGTAGAGACACTCAAGGAACCAATTTCTCACATATCACTATTTTAGAAGGATAGCTGGTCCATTCATTTTGGTGGCTAAATAGAAGATTTAATTTGCTAAAAATATTTGGCCAAATTTCCCAATTAAATCTTGAAACATCTTATAAACCAATCATCTCCTAACTCTATAAGTATGTATCTTTTAAATTTAAATTTGTTTGTACATTCCTAAGAGTATTGGGAGTAGTGGAGAAGTGGTTCATTACCATTTCAATTCACCATTTGAGGATTGAAGCTATCATGAAAGGTACTCTCTAAAATTCTATTCTTTTACTCTCCTCTATTATAGTGTTTTCATTCTTTCAATAATCATCTCTGTTTGAATTCCATTTCATTTTCTTTTCTAATTTTATTCTTATTTAATTCACTTATTTTGGATGGAACTCATGAGTAGAAACGTGATTGGGTTATTCCCATTCTAACCCATTGCAAATGGAATTTGTTTCAACGATGACTTCACAACACATAAAAGAGTAGTGTTCTTAGAAATTGATCTATCTCCTACCTTCTTTATTTAATTATTTTGAATAAATAACTACTATAATTAATATAATTTGATATATGAATCATGTTGTTAAAATTAAATAAAACTAACCAATAAATTGAAATATTTACACAAAACTCATGTGGTCGATTAATGTTTCAATTCTGAGGGTGTGATCTGTATCAAAAAAACCATAGTAGATCAATTTTTAGAGCTAAAAACAATTATAAAACAAAATTAATCCACATTTCCATAATAGATATGTTCCATAATTTTTCAGCGACCATAATCTAGCCTTATGACATCAATAAATGTTGGGTTATATGACTTCATGTTCTGAGGATATTCTAGGCTAGGTTTTTAATAATTTCATCAATGATGGTTATGTATATTCTTGTAGGGTTTGGGAATTAAAAATATTAAGGGATCACAATTAATTTTATTTTCATTTAAATGGTAATGATCAATAATTAAGTGAATTTGTAGATTTAGATCAATTACAATCTCTAAAAAAATTCTAAAAAATAACTTCATGTTGTTAATCTCAATATTATTTGAAAAAAAATAAATCCTCTTCTAGAATACTTATTTTATTATTATAAAAGATATCTCTCATAGTTTTTAGTAGTGTGTCAATGTTATTTTATTTTATATTTAAAAAAATTTAATATATAGTTATAATTACTTCCTCATTTTTTATAAGACTTCAGTTAGCCACTCTGATGCACCTAAATAACCAAAAACCAAACATCATTTGAGAGATCCCATGATAGCACCATTCAAATTGGTGAGATATTTGTGTAGGAAAGTACATATTTAAACCATTTTGATGTAATTTATTTTCATTTTATTATATTATTATCTACTTTCTTCCTTGTTTTCCAATTCTGAATTTTCCTTCTTCTTTTGTTTTCTTCTTTTTTTGGAACATAAACTCCAAATTATTATATTTTTATTATGATTCAATTTTATTCATTTAAATTTTTTTTTTTTGAAACTAACTACTCCAAAGATCTGTTGGATATTTATTAATAGAATGAATATAGACTTAGTGATTGTGTTAGACAATCTATGTCTATGGGAATCATCCCCATTAAACCGGTTGGAGAATTACTCCATTAAGTGGACATGGAAAATCTAAATGCTTTTGAACTAGAACTAAAACAAGAAAAAATGGCTTAAAATAATAACAATTAACTTAATATATCCATTAAATAATCGGTTCCACCATATATTAACTATCAATAAAATTTTATTTCAAACCCAAATCTTGAATCGGACATCGATATAAAATATAATGGATACACCTTCTTCAATAATTTCATGACCACTCCAGAGAGAACCTAAATAAAATTAAAATAATTTAATGTGGTTTTATAAACATTAAATAAAAGAAATTCCTTTGAAGACCAAATAAAACAAAGAATATTCCCATTATCATTTGACGGAATAATAAAAGACATGATGTATTGTTTAGACCCTTAAGATGTCACTTGCTGGAATGATTTGAAATGAATTTTCTTATAGAGTTTTCTTCCATCATTAAGGACTACTATAATTCAAAATTAGATCTTATAAACCATGAAATATTAGGGGGAGTCAATGTATGATTACTGTGATGGATTCAAGATGTTATGTGCATGTTTCCAATATCATCAAATTTGTTAAAAGATCCTCATACAATACTTCTACAAAGGAATTATCTGCATGTAAAGGGGAATGGCATATGCTGTGACTAGTTGTTAATTGGTAGAAAAAACACCAGTATCTTCATGTACATTGATTGAAATGATGGCACAAAACTACCAACAAATGGGTGATCAAGGTACACCACATGTTAAAAGAGTACATCAGGTAAATCCATCATCTCTTGAAAAGTATTTAATTGAAAAAAATTAGGAATAAGTGACAACTATGATGATGTATATTACATTGGATCAAAAGGTATCATGACCCACTCCTTTAAGGCCTTGTGTCATTTTCAATCAAATAGACCACCCAACTTATTGTTTCCCCCAACTACTAGATATGGTGTATTGCACATCAATATTACTTGGGAAATCATATCAGCAGAAACAATAGTGACATCACTATAAGAAATACGATTCCTTTCCACCAACTTACAAAAAAGGATTTAAATATCAATCGATGGTGAGTTATTGTAATGGAAAACAACGTAGGCCCCCTTTTAAATAAAATTTCCCTCATCCTCTTCCTTACCTGTAGGGTTTCCAACAACACCAAAGGATATATAAAGCTAAAGCATAAAAAAGTGAACAACCTAAGAATTACCAGTCAATAATAGATTCTAAAACCGATGACCTTTTTAAAAAAGTGTTCATAATCAATTGAATGAGATGAAGAGTCCAGGTTTAGTGTTGAGGGGTTTTAACACACAATTGATCCGAATTTCCACATCCCCCATGAAATAGTATGTATGAATTATATAATTCTATCTTCCCAACCAACTCCATGTCCCAAGGGGAATATTAGTGATTTCACATTGAAAATTCGGAAGCGAAAAACGGATGCATATGCACCTATAATTCTATCGTGATGCACCACAATTTTAGAGAATCCCAATTCAAGACCAACTGATGAACATCCAAAGGAAAAAAAGTGAGAAAAATATTGATTATATTCTTCCTAAACCAGTTCACTTTAAAAATAGAGTTGTTCAACCAAAAAATATTGATGGAGAGGTGATGTAAATAAGAGTTCTTGGAAACATTCATGTGCGTTTAGATAAATATCCTCCTTATTGAGGCCATTTATAAAATCCCAAGGTTTGCTAAATTCTCAAAGGATCATTGTAAAAATAGAATTTGGATCTAGGGAAATGAGAGTATAAATATTGGAATTAATTGTTTAGTTCCCATTACACCAACTCAAGAAATTACAACAATGTTAAAGGATACAGGGACATTCATCATACCATGTACCATAGTGGAGTTACTATTTTTGGAAACTTTATGTGATTTGATAGCTTCCCTAAATGTGATACATCCCTCTAAATTCACTTCTTTACATGATTTTGAGTTGAATTAGATGATATTTGTGGTAGAGTTTTCCATTAGATCTATAGAATATCCAATAGAAGTCCTTGGGGATGTATTACATTGGGTAACATAGATGATATTTCCAATTTATTTCATTGGGATTAACATGTAAGATGATTGGGTAAATTCTTGTACACCAATAATCTTAGCTAGGTCCCTCCTAAAAACTAAAAAAAACATTAATGTCTAATTTTGTACAGATTTGATTGATTTTGGTGATAATGTTGTGATATTTATTATTATTTAATCCATGAATTACCCCTAAGAGGATGATTATGTGTTTTTTATCCCATTTAGAACGGCTATATAAAAAACACCTATGAATTTTAATTGTCTTATTCTTTGGGAGATTATAATCATTTGTTCTAGTTTTATGTCTAAGACAAATTCCACACCAATTTCTAATTCACAACCATATATTGTATTTTATTTCTATATGGATTCATATTCTGATTTTGATCATATGCACTCTAATTATGACATGGATGTTGAGTATGTTGATAAATTTGAGGAATTATTCTCTGATATTGATGATTTCTATTATTATATTGATGTTTGTTGTCAACATATTTCAGTTCCATCATGTATCAATCCACACACCACCCTATTATATTTTAAATCAATCTATTTTGTCCAAATCTCAAATACTCATACTTGTTCAGTGGTGATTTATTACCTATTATAATTGATAAAAATATCAATTTTAAACTTGAAGAAAAACTATTTAGTATTTTGAGGGAGAAAATCAGGTTAATTGGGTGGACCTTGGATAAAATATGAGGTATTAGACCCTAAATTTTAATGTATAATATTATTTTAGAGGATGGGGGAAAACTAGTTAGGCATCCAAAAAGGAGAGTAAATCCAACTCTTCTAGAAGTTGTTTAAGAAGAAGTATAAAATTTCAAGGTTGGTATAATTTACCCCAATTAATCTTTCTAGTGGGTGAGTCCTCTTCAGAGTTTGCCTATAAAAATTGGTTTTAATGTTTTTATAAATGATTGAGTGGATTTATTTCCAATTAGGGTACAAAATATTTGGAGCATGTGTATTTATTAATGTAAACTAAATCTATCCACTCACAATAACAATTTCCCCCAACCCATTTATTGATAAAATGATTGAGATACTTGCTTGGAAGACACAAAATTATTTCGTTGATGGATTTTCAATATATTTTTAGGATCCTATATCTCTAGTGGATCAAATTAAGGAAAAATTCACTTTCCAATTCTATAATTAATCTAACGAATGATGCTATTTAGACATGAAATAGCATAGGGACCATCCAAATAAGTAGGGTGATTATTTTTCATATTTAATTGATACCTTCATAGATGTATTTATGGATTATTTTATGGCGTATGGATATTCATTTAATGTATGTATCTTTAGTTTGTTAAAGGTTTTTAATATCTTTATTGAGAAGAATATAGTTTTAAACATTGAAAGATTTTATTTCATGGTAGAGCATGGAATTATCACAGGGCATGTTGTTTCAAAAAATTTAATAGATGTTGATAAATATAGGGTATGTATTTTTCCATCCTTTCCATTTCCTTCACGTGTGTGTGATTTTAGATCATTCATAGGGCATGCATGATACTATCTACGCTTCATCACATATTCAAGTAAGATCACTCTACCCAAATCATGATTTTTTCAAAATGATATTGAATTTATTTTTTTATGATTCATGTAAGGTATCATTTGATTTGTTAAACAATAATATTAACAATAAAATTATAATAAATCCCCCATAGTGGTACCTTCCATTTGATATTATTTTTGATGCATCAAACATCGATGTTGGATTTGTCTTATCACAATAAGTGGAAGGAAATTCACATGAAAATCCAATACTTATATAAAATAGTTGTTTTGCAGACCATAAATCATTGAGGTGCCTTTTGTAGAAGCCCAATGAAAATCCCAAACTTATATAATTGATGATCCTTCTTGAATAATTTCTACTGAGATAAAAGAAAATAAGGATTCATATAACATATTTGATGTACACATGATAAGGATTAATAACACACTAGATAATGAAACCTTGGAACATGTACCTCATTGGGGATATTTTGATAATAAAAATCTTTATGTTTTCGCATGTACATATACATAGTATGTTGATTAGGAAACTCCCTTGTTTCATATGAAATTATTGAAAATTTAAAGAACATCAAGTGAAAAATATTAAATCTGAGTCTATTTTTTATGTGTGCACTGATCATTACCTATGGTGCATGTGTAACCTATGGTGCATGTGTAGTGATCATGTTATTATGAGGAGTATTCTTGGTCAGGATATTGAGTCTATTATTCATTTCAACCATAAACGTTTTTGTAGAGGGCACATTGGACCCAAATAAAAATCTAGTATTATCTTAGACTACAGATTGTTTTGGTCACGATTATTACATGATGTTCGTGTGTTTTTTAATTCATTCCAACTTTTCCAATGAACTAGAAACATTCCTTGAGACAGAAGATACCCAAAATGCCCATATTATTCTGTGAGAATTTTGATGGATGGGGAAATGATTTTATGGGTCATTTTCCATGTTCATTTGGTTTTTTATATTTCTCTCTAAGTTGATTATGTTAGAAAACTGGTGGATACCAAGGACTCTAGGACTGATGATTCTCTTGTTCAACTTTATTTTATAAAGGGAATGATTTTTTGAAGGCTTGGAGTACCAAGGAAAATAGCAAGAAGATCAGGATCCGGCATGAACCGGTCCTCAAAAAATATATATAATAAAAAAGGAGTTAGGCATACAAGGGGTTATTACATACGCGAGTGTGCACAACACCACATTGATCCGCCTCTGTAAAGACCAGGAAATTTCAAGGAAATATTTTTCATAATTTCTTTGGAATTTTTTGAGTACGTGGCTTCTGACAGCACCTGATTCCGAGGCCCGGTGTGTCCAGAATCATTTTCTGATGTTTATCTCAGGTACGTTCAGTGAACGAACGAGCGAGTTTTTCTATCTCTTGAACCGGTGCTCGGAATCGAAATAGGAGGGCACAGTTGAAACCGCAATGCCGATATTTTCTTATTAATACATTTTCCGGAGTAGTGTTTTATCGGAAATATATGTTTAATTTTGTGGATTAAGACTACGGAGAAATAAAATTGTGCTACTAATTTTATTTCTTTTAAGTTGTTAAAATACTAAGGATGGAGGTTGGGTGGAACTAGCCACCCATGTGAGGTTAATAGTGAGGTGGGGCCCACATGATCCCCCACCTCTTCAAATCCCAAAACCCCCTCTTAAATGTGGGAAACTCCCCCCCCCATCAATGGACCTTCCCTCTCTCTTTAATTTAATGCCAACACACCAATTCAATTAATTGAATCTCGTTAATTAATAGAATGAGTTTTTTGAATTTTAAAATGATGGCATGTATGAATAAATTAAGACAATGTCTTAATTTGTTTTTTGTTAGTTCGTTGTGTGGAGTCTGGGGAGAAAATAACCAAGGTCTCGAAGAACATCATCTTCCACGTTGAAGAACATGAAGAATGTTAAGACCTCGATGAAGAACGCCGTCACCGAAAGGGAAGACCGCCGTGCCGCCTTCTCTTCTCTCCGCAGCTGGTGAAAGATGCCTTTTTCGGAGAATGACAACGCACCGCATTCTTCATCGGGAGAATGCCAACGATGCTTACGAAGCATCAATCCCCAACGCCGTCTTCCACAACGCCGTCTTCCGTGACGCCGTTGTTCCGCGACGACCATCGTTCGACAACACCTTGAGGTAGGGGTTTGGTTTTGTTCATTAATAATTCATTGCATTCTTCATTTAATATTCTGGTCGTCTGTTATAAATTTAATAGGAGGAGGTCAGACCGCCTGAACATGGCCGATCCTCCTCCCACTTTGAAGTTGTGTTCGTTGCGGCTCGAACAAAGCCGGCGCGGTGCAACGGCACCACGCGGAAATAAGAAGGAACGCGGCAAAGAAGCGTGGCGCCGTCGCGCAGCGCCGTTGAGGCCGAACAAAACCGCGGCTGGTGTCGGGGCCATAATGGTGATTGGAAGACTCCACAGATTTTTTATTGATGTGTGGATAGACGGGCGATGACGAAATGGGCCAAAGAGGCAATTTGAAGACTCCACAGTGAAGTTTGGGTCACGTAAGGACTCCAAGTGCAGATGGCGGGTGAAACAGACCACCGGTGCGCGTCCGGAGGTCCGTGAAGTGCGGCGGCAGCGGCGCGCCACCGGAGGAGACCGCCGTGGCGGAGGTGCGGAGGACCAGAATGTCTTTTCTGTTCCGGGTTTTGGGGAGGGCGCGGCTTAATGTCGCGCCGTTTCGAGATAAGGGGGTAGCGCCCCCCATTTTTCTGCTCGAACGAAATGGCCGAGCCGGCTGGCCACACGGTCCACTCCCGCGCCAGGCCAACCGGCCGCGCCCTATCGGGCCGACCCAGGGGGTATCGAGCCGGGTCAAACCGGGCCCGAACCCCCAATTCTCAGGCAGTTTCGTTCAAACGCCCATAACTTGGGCTACAGACCTCCGATCAACGCACTGTTAGTTGCGATGCGATCCATGGATCGAGAATGTCATTTTGAAATATTACACTCATGGTTTTGGAGAACTTTGGGTACAGCTGGGATTGTTCGAACACAAAACCAACCGGGCCCTCGGGGCAGAAACGCTTATAACTTGATCTTCGAACGTCTGATTGACGTTCCATTGACTTTGTTGGATTCCTATTAGTGAGAAGAACCTTTTGGATTACTCCGATCGAGGTTTGTACGCAGTTGGGGGTGGTCGGGTTGGTTTTGACTTAAAAACCAACCAGGCCCTGGAACCAAAATGCCAATAACTCTCAGACCGGGCATCCGATTAACACGCCGTATGTCACGTTCAGTTCCTCTTGTCGAGACGGAACTTTGAGATACATCAACTCCAGACTACATGTCATTTGATGTATCGACCCCTTGGCTCATTGATTGAACCCTCCCAGAATCGAGCATGCTGTGTGCGGGAACCGTAGAGTTGGCTGTGACTCCGACAGCGATGAAGACTGCACTGAAATCCTCTGTGGCTTCGGCAGTGATGAAGACTGCACTGTAATCCTCCCTGGGTTCGACAGTGACGACAAATGCACTGAAATCCTTCGTGGGTCCGGCAGCGATGAAGACTGCACTGAAATCCTACGTGGGTTCGGCAGTGACGACGACTGCATTGAAATCTTCCGTGGGTTTGGCAGCGATGAAGACTGCACTAAAATCCTCCGTGGGTTCGTCAGTGAAGACGACTGCACTGAAATCCTCCATGAGTACGATGGCGATGAAGACTGCCTTGAAGTCCTCTGTGGGTTCGGCAGCGATGAAGATTATACTGAAATCCTCCGCGGGTTCGACGACGATGAAGACTACACTAAAATCCTCTGTGGGTTCGGCAGCGATGAAGACCAAACTGAAATCCTCCGTGGGTTCGACGGTGATGAAGACTCCACTGAAATCATCAGTGGGTTTCGTAGCAATGAAGACCATACTAAAATCCTTCGTGGGTTCGACGATGATGACTACTGTTCTTGTATCCTACGTGGGTCTGGCAGTGTTTGACTCTGTTATTTCTATCCTACGTGGGACTGGCATAGTAGTTGGTCTGTATCCTATGTGGGTCCGAAAGCTTAGCTGGTTTAGTATCCTACGTTGGTCCCAGCTTAGATAAATCAGTGGCTATGTCACGACCCATCCTTGGGGCCCATGCCGTGACTACCCCAAGCCCGCCTTCCATAGGCCAGGGGTTGGCGACTAGCACCAAAGGCGTAAATCCCGATAACTAGGAAGGCATTGCTTTTATAAAAGTTAAATAAACACCACAGAGTACAAGCGGAAGTAAAACACTAAGTACAAAAGAAAGTGCTGAAAAGTAAATGGGCCAGAATAAAAACCCAACTGAAAGTACAACTACAACTGAACAAATGTACAACAGAAAATATAAAAGCTGGAAGAAAGGAAGAAGCTCCTAGGTCGTCCTCCTCAGATCCTACCTGAAAGGTAGGTACAGATAGCGCAACTCCTGGATCGTCCACCACGGATCCTACCTGAAGGGTAGGTACAGATAGCCTCCACAAAGCTCTTGCCCGTCAACCTCCTCTGAGTATCGTCTCGCCGTGAAGTCCACCTCCTGATACTGACTCGTCGCGAGGTCCACCTCTGGGTACCATCCAGTCCTCGAACACTCAGCCTCCTTTAGCACTGCCCATCGTCTGCAACCAACACAATGAGGTGCGGGCATAACCCGTGCAGGGGTGAGTATAACGATACTTAGTAAGGACCCAGAGACCCTCAAGGACTCACTAAATCCAACAAGGATAACCACAAAGAAGATCTCAACAGATAACCTCTACTTACGTATATGCCCATACATATATCTAAGTTATCAAGTAACCCATCTCAATCATGAGGAAACACAAAGATTAAGAAATCAACAGATAACCACTACCCAGGTATATGTCCATACATATACCTAAGTTATCAAGTGACCCATCTCAATCATGAGGTAAACACAAAGGTCATAGACTCAGCTCAAACCAGGATGTTCTTTATCGAAACTGTAACTGCTGATGAGCCCGTCTCTAGAGATTATAGTGATCCTATCACAACTCCGAGGTACTGCTCACTAACCTAGGACTGCTGAGGTACTCCTCCTATCTAGTACCACGGGTCTGCCACCTCACACAGTAGTGCTCCACCGCTCTGGGTCTGCCACCTCACACAGTAGTGCTCCCCCTTATAGCCTACAGAGGTACTTCTCCTGTCGAGTACCACAGGTCTGCCACCTCACATAGTAGTGCTTCTATGCCATGGGTCTACCACCTCACAAAGTAGTGCTCCCCATTGGGCTATGCTAGTCACTCCGAATCGAATCGGACAAGCAGTTATCGGTCACAACCAGCTACACGGTCTCCGTACTCTATATGCTCGTCTCCGGGAGGGTCCGATCCACGAGCTACATGTCGATACTCCAAGTATCACAAGTCCCACGAAGATGTATCTCAAAGAACCGCCTCGTCATAGGGGTCTCAACGCAACAGACGGCGCGTCAATCGGACGCCCGGTCTGTGAGTTATTAGCCTTTTCTTCCCAGGGGCCCGGTTGGTTTCGTGTGTGAACCAACCCGGCCGTATCTCAACTGTACCCCGAACTCTCAGAGGTATACTCATAGGGACCGTTTCTCAACGTGATCACCAACGCCGCTGACGGTTCGTCAAACGGACGTCCGGTCTGAAAGATATCAGCTTTTCCGTTCCAGGGGCCAAGTTGGATTTCGGGTACAATCCAACCCGGCCATACTCTAACTGTGTCCAAACCGCGGGTGAAGTGTTCCAAAAGTTATTCCTCCTCAAGGGGAATCCAACAAAGTCGACGACACGTCAATCAGAAGTCCGGAGCTCAAGATATAAGTGTTTCTGCTCTAAGGGCCAGGTTGGTTTCATGTATGAACCAACCCGGCCGAACCCAAAGTTCTCTGAAACCTTGAGTGCGATATACCTAAATGACCGTCTCGATCCAAAGATCGCATTTCAATGGACGGTGCGTCGATCGGAGGCTCATAGCTCATGTAATGGGAAACCGACCGCAAGAGGTTCCGTATTAAGGGGTTCGGGCCCGGTCCGACCCGGTCTGATACCCCCAAGGTCAGCCCGAACTGGGTCGACCCGAACCGGGTCCAGGTCCAGCCCGTCCTGGGCGCGGTGCGGCCCGACCTCTGCGCGGCCCGGCCCGGCGGGGCACGGCCCGGCCTGACGGTCTGGTTTGGCGGGCCGGCCAGGGCAACCGCCCGGCGCGCTGGTGCACTGGCCAAGGGCTCGGCCGAACGGCCGAGACGTTTCAGAAGTGGGGGGCGCTGCCCCCACGTGTAGCAACCGTGGCCCCTTAATGGGGCCACTCACGACTGGCGCCGTCGGGGGTTTTGAACCCCCGGTTCTTCCACGGTCCGTCCGGCCCGCCCCGGCCGCCGGTTCCGCTACTCCGTCGCGGCCCAGAACCGGCCGCGGCCCGGAACCGGCCACGACCTTGGCTCGTCCGGCGCCACGCAATGGCGCCGCGCCCCTTCGCTGCGGCCCCACTCCGGCCGCGGTGCTTTAGTAGTTCTCCAGTGCGGCACGACAGCGCCACATCTTTGGTTCATTTTCAACGACACTGCATGATGGCGCCACGTCTTCGGTTCGTCTTCAACGGTGTGGCGTGACGGCGCCGCGCTTCACCCCCTTTCCTTATCAAAATTCCACGCGGTTCTTCGGCACCGTGTTGCCTTGCTCGCTGCAACAATATCAACAACCAGAAAGGGGAGGAGTGTCGGCCGTGTTCGTGCGGTCCGACCTCCTCCCGTTATCATGATAACAGGCAGTTCAAAGAAAAGGAGAAGCGACGGAAGATTTCACGAACTAAAAAATAAAATACATCCCTACCTCAATGTTGTCATCGAACGAGCGTTCTTCACGGAATTAACCGTCGCGGAAGGAGAGGATCGCTGTAGAAGAAGAGGATCGCCGTGGAAGAAAAGGTTCGCCATGGAAGGAACGTCATTGGCATTTGGTGATCTCTGAGGAAGGCGTCTCTCTCTGTCGTCCACCGTCGGAGGTTGGCGTTCTTCATTGGCGGTGGTGCGTTCTTCGCATTCTTCGTCGAAGAACGAAGAATCTTCTCCTTTTCTCCCAAAATCATAACACAACACAAACCCAACCATAATAAAATAAGTCCATCCCTTATTTTATTATCTACATAAGAATTTGAAATTCAAAAGATAAGAAACGAACAATTAATTCAATGAATTAATTGTAACGATTGAACAACCCAATTTAATGGGGCGTTTCTTAACCAAAATAAATGTAAGGTTTGACTTTCATTAAATAGGGGGGTTGCAGGTGCGTTACTTAGAAGGAAAGAAACGGTGGTGCTTGTGCGGGCCCCACCTCACAAAAAAATACTAACAAGTGGGTAGGTTATGGTGGGTCCCACCTTATCCGCTTAACTTAGGTTAAGCCGCTTTAAGTGAAATAAAATAAAGTGTTGCACCACTTTTATTTTATTTCTTAACTTAACCCCAAAAATTAAAAACCACACCCGAATAAACGCAACTCCCGAAAAGGTGTTTCTAAGAAAATATCGGTGCTGTGATTCCATCGGTGCCCTCAAAATTCGATTCCGAGCACCGGTTTAGAATTTAGAAAAACCCGCTCATTCGTTCACTGAACGTACCCGAGCTAAACTTCGGAAAATGATTCCGGGCACACCGGGCCTCGGAATCAGGCGCCGTCAGAAACTACATTCTTGTAAAATCCCAATGAAAATTTAGAAGTAAATTTCCTTGAATTTTACGGATCTTTACATCACTCCCACCTCAGGGCTTTACGTCCCCGTAAAGATACATCAAAAACTAGGGATACAAAAGTGGATACAGAGCACGCATCGGAGACTCCCACTCCCAAGTTCTTACCTAGAGATTCCCGTACTAACCAAGAAAGTGCACCTGAAGAATCGATCGTCCTCGTAGGATCTGCTCCTATCGATCCTCGGTCCCCAGTGGAACCTCCGAGAAAGTCACCCCATCGCCCAAGTCCAGCTTCCCATGGTCGATGATATGAGAAGGGTCGAGCACGTATCTCCACAGTTGAAATACATGGAAGTCGTCATGCACCCGGTACAACTGAGGTGGATGGGTCAAGCGGTAAACCACCTCGCCTACCCTGCTGAGGACCTAGAAAGGTCCGTTGAACCTCATAGATTACTTGACGCCTCGGCCACATCTATGTAATTTCGCGTCGAGGTGAGACCTGTAAGACAACGTGGTCGCCATCCTCAAACTCTAGTGGTCTCTGCCTCCTGTCAGCATAAGGCTTCTATCGGCTCTGAGCTGTCCTCATCCTCTCTTGGATGACCTGGACCTTCTCTGGTCCCACAAGAGCTGCTAAGATTTCTTCTTTGCCGATAAGAGAAATCTGGTCTCCTCCCCTGGATGAACCACGTTCTTTGCCTAATACAGTCAATCCGGACATGAATGATGTATTCATGCCATGGATGACGTCGTAAGGCCTCGACGTTACTACTAAGAGATCCAACCGTCACTCTCGCCTCTAAGGGTCGAGTCACACTATCGGCATCAGCGTGAGGTCACTGGGTCTCTTCCAGTAGGAATCTCGAAAGTGAGGGTCAAGTCAACAGTTTACACTGGAACCTCTTAGTACTCAAAAAGGATGGAAGCAAATGTCACAAAGGTAAGTTTCTTTATATTATTGTAGCTCATGGTACAAATACACAAATGTAAGAACAACAACAACATGGAACTAGATATACAAAGAATAAAAGGAAACCACTAGTTCTGCTCCTGTCCACTCGCTTTCGGAACTCCGTAGTTGTAAGCTTCTACTGCCTGAAGCTGAGCTCTCCCATGTCCACTTGTTCCCTGCGGTCGGGGTGGACCTCCTGGTGGTGGTGGTGGCAACACCTCTAAGCGTCATACACCTCCAACTACACGACCAGCTCCTAGCAGTCTGCATTAATCGAACCTCTGCCTCTGCCTGGGAGGTTCTTAATTTAACTATTGGCCATCTTCATGGCGGGTCGGACAGTCACGTGCCATGTGACAAATCCCGCCACAGGAGTAACACTAAATGGTAGGTCCGGCTCTGTCATTCCCCTTGGTGCCTCTCACTACCGACCCTGAGTCATGCGGTTGACCACCAGTAGGTCTGGTCCCCTTGGACCTCTGCGTCATCTGTCTACTGCCTGCTCAAGAAGACACAGTCGCATGCCGGCTAGTGGTGGGTCCTGCTGCTGGAGACTACTCAGCAAGGAAACTCTCCACTAAGAGGGCTCTCTCCAACACGCCTGTCTGCGTCAGAATGTTGTGAGAAACAACAGAGGCTCTAATCTCTCTCCTGAGCCCCTGCTCAAAGGTTCGGGCCCTGAAGAACGTGTCTCGTACCATATCTGTGGAGTAGTGCGAGAGGTCTGTGAACCTCGCTGAATACTGCGCCACTGTCATGCTGCCCAGCCGCAGTTGAAGTAGCTCATGTATACGCACCGCTCGAAAGGTGGCTGGTACAAACTCTGCCCGGAACAGGCTCTCGAAGTCTACCCAAAGAAGTGTCGCCCCGTCATGCATCTGGAGCATCTGGCTCCACCATCTGCCTGCTGATGCCTGAAGAAAGCTGGAAGCAAGGATCACCATGAAGTCTGTTGGCATCCCCACTAGCCTGAAGACTCTCACCACAGCCTCCAGCCAATCCTCAGCCGCCTGCGGGTCCATCTCTCCCCTGATCCTGGGTGGCCTCTGGCGCTGGAACTCGTGCAGTGCGCTCAAGCGACGTGCACCCTCTGCTGCTGGGGCTGGAGGCATCGGTGGCCCAACGGGTAGTAGTACCGCTGGTGCCTCAACTGGGATAGGGCCCTGTACTGAGGCCACATCGCTCGGTGGGCTGTCAGTACGAACAACTCTCGGGGCTCTAGCTGGTTGTCCGCGGGGAGGCATCTTGAAAGAAACAAACGTGACACGGTCAAACGATTTATACCTAGTGCGATGACCTGGTTTGAGCTGACTATTAAAAACTTCATGAAACACACACGCAATCAGTGTTTTCGTGCACAAAGTCGGAAATCAGTTGTCATGGTCTTGGTGTATAGATACGTCAGCCGCCCGCACCAACACTGGACTCCCTGAACTATAAACCACAGTCGGTACTCTTAGCATTTTTGCTTCACAGAAAGAAAACATCAGAGTTATTAGTTATGCAGTAGAACCGACCCCTCTGATACCAATTTGTCACGATTCGTCCTCAGGGCCCGTGTCGTGACTACTCCAAGCTTGCCTTCCAAAGGCTAGGGGATAGCGACTAGCACCAAAGGCGTAAATACCGATAACTGGGAAGGCATTGTCTTTATAAAAGTAAACTAAACACCATAGAGTACAAGCAGAAGTAAAACACTAATTACAAAAGAAAGTGCTGAAAAGTAAATTTGCCAGAATACAAACCCAACTGAAAGTACAACTACAACTGAACGAAAGTACCACAGAAAAGACAAATGTTGGAAGAAAGGAAGCAGCTCCTGGGTCATCCTCCTCGGATCCTACCTGATGGCTAGGTGCAGATAGCGCAACTCCTAGATCGTCCACCACAGATCCTACCTGAAGTGTAGGTACACATAGCCTCCAAAACCCTCTTGCTCGTCAACCTCCTCCGAGTATCGTCTCGTTGTGAAGTCCACCTCCTGATACTGACTCCTCGTGAGGTCCACCTCTGTGTACCGTCCAGTCCTCGAACACTCGGCCTCCTTCAGCACTACCCGTCCTCTGCAACCAACACAACGAGGTACGGGCATAGCCCGTGCAGGGGTGAGTATAACGATTCTCAGTAGGGACCCCGAGATCCTTATGTTCTCACTAAATCAAACATGGATAACCACAAAGAAGATCTCAACAGATAACCTCTACTTAGGTATATGCCCATAAAAATACCTAAGTTATCATGTTACCCATCTCAATCATGAGGAAACACAAAGATTAAGAAATCAACGGATAACCACTATCCAAGTATATGCCCATACATATACCTAAGTTATCATGTGACCCATCGCAATCATGAGGTAAACACAAAGGTCATAGACTCAGCTCAAACCATGATTTTTGTTATCGAAACCGTAACTACTGATGAGCCCGTCTCTGGAGTGTACAGTGATCCTGTCACAACTCCGACGTACTACTCACTAACCTAAGACTACTGAGGTACTCCTCCTGTCGAGTACCACAGGTCTGCCACCTCAAATAGTAGTGCTCCACCGCTATGGGTCTTCCACTTCACACAGTAGTGCTCCCCCTCATAGCCTAGAGAGGTACTCCTCCTGTCGAGTACCATGGGTCTTCGACATCACACAGTAGTGCTCCTCCGCCATGGGTCTGCCACCTCACAAAGTAGTGCTACACCATTGGGCTATGGTAGTCACTCCGAATTGAATCGGACAAGCAGTCATCGGTCACAGCCAGCTACACGGTCTCCGTACTCTGTATGCTCGTATCTGAGAGGGTGCGCTCCATGAGCTACAGGTCGATAATCCAAGTATAACAAGTCCCACGAAGAAGTATCACAAATGACTGCCTCGTCATAGGGGTCTCAACGCAACAGACGACGCGTCAATCAGACGCCCGGTCTGTGAGTTATTAGCCTTTTCGTCCTAGGGGCCCGGTTGGTTTCGTGTGCGAACCAACCCGGTCGTATCTCAACTGTACCCCGAAATCTCATAGGGTATACTCATAGGGACCATTTCTCAACGTGATCACCAACGCCGCTGACGGTTCGTCAAACGGATGTGTGGTCTGAAAGATATCAGCTTTTCCGTTCAAGGGGCCCGCTTGGATTTCGGGTACAATCCAACCTGACCATACTCCAACTGCATCCAAACCTCGGGGGAAGTGTGCCAAAAGTTTCGTCTCCTCAAGGGGAACCCAAAAAAGTCGATGGCACGTCAATCGGACGTCCAGAGCTCAAGATATAAGCGTTTCCGCTCCGAGGGCCGGGTTGGTTTCATGTACGAACCAACCCGGCCGAATCCAAAGTTCTCTGAAACCTTGAGTGTGATATTCCTAAACGACCGTCTCGATCCAAGGATCGCTTCGCAACTGACGGTGCATCTATCAGAGGCCCGTAGCTCATGTTATGGGAAACCGACCGGAAGAGGATCGGTATTAAGGGGTTCGGGCCCGAACCGATACCTCGAAGGGCGGCCCAAACCGGGTCGACCCGAACTGGGTTTGGGTCCAGCCCGCTTGGGCGCCGCCCAGCCCGGCTGGCGTGGCCCGGCCCAGCCTGGGCGCGGCCCGGCCTAGCGGTCAGGTCTAGCGGACCGGCCAGGGAAGTTTCCCTGCGCGCGGCGTGCTGGCGTGCTGGCCAGGGGCTCGGCCGAACAGCCGAGCCCTTTCAGAAGCGGGGGGCGCTTCCCCCACATGTAGCAACCGCGGCCCCTTAATGGGGCTACTCACATCTGGTGCGGCTGGGGGTTTCGAACCCCCGGTTCTTCCACGGTCCGGCCGGCCCGCTCCGGCCGGCCGGCTTCTGCCGCCACAGGATCGGCTCGGCCGGTCCCCTTGCTCCGACGACGACGGCCCGGTACCGGCCGCCGGTTCCGATGCTCCACCATGGCCTGGAACCGGCCGCGGCCTTGTTTCGTCCAGCGCGGCGCGGCGGCGCTGAGCCCCTTCACCGCGGCCCCGCTCCGGCCGCAGTGGTTTAGTAGTTCTACGGTGCGGCGCGACGGCGCCGCATCTTTGGTTCGTTTTCAACAGCACGACGTGACGGCGCCACATATTCGGTTCGTCTTCAACGGCGCGGCGTGACGACGCCACACTTCTCCACCTTTCCTTATCAAATTTCTGCATGGTGCTTCGGCACCGCGTTTCCTTGCTCACCGCAACAATATCAACAACCAGAAAGGGGAGGAGTGTCGGCCATGTTCGTGCGGTCCGACCTCCTCCTGTTATCACGATAACAGGCGGTTCAAAGAAAAGGAGAAGCGACAGAAGATTTCACGAACTAACAAATAAAATAAATCCCTACCTCAACGTTGTCGTCGAACGAGCGTTCGTCACGGAATTAACCGTCGCAGAATGAGAGGATCGCCGCGGAAGAAGAGGATCGCCACGGAAGAAAAGGTTCACCGCGGAAGGAACGTCGTTGGAGTTAGGTGATCTCCAAGGAAGGCGTCTCTCGCCGTCGTCCGCCATCAGAGGTTGGCGTTCTTCGTTGGCGGTGGTGCATTCTTCGCGTTCTTCGTCGAAGAACAAAGAATCTTCTCTTTTTCTCCCAAAAGCTTTACACAACAAAAACCCAACCATAATAAAATAATTCCATCCATTATTTTGTTTTCAACATAACAATTTGAAATTCAAAAGATAAGAAACGAACAATTAATTCAATGAATTAATTGTAACGATTTAACAGCCCAATTTAATGAGGCGTTTCTTAACCAAAATAAACGTAAGGTTTGAATTTCATTAAAAAGGGGGGTTGCGGGTGCGTTACTTAGAAGGAAAGAAACGGCGGTGCTTTTGCGGGCCCCACCTCACAAAAAATCCTACCAAGTGGGTAGGTTATGGTGGGTCCCACCTTATCCTCTTAACTTAGGATAAGCCGCTTTAAGTGAAATAAAACAAAACATCGCACCACTTTTATTTTATTTCTTAACTTAACCCCAAAAATTAAAAACCACACCCGAGTAAATGAAACTCTGGAAAAGGTGTTTCTAAGCAAATACCGGTGGTGCGATTCCATCGGTGCCCTCGGAATTCAATTTCGAGCATCGGTTTAAAAGTTAGAAAAACCTGCTCGTTCGTTCACTGAACGTACCCGAGAAAATCTTCGGAAAATGATTCCAGGAATACCGGGACTCGGAATCAGGAGCCGTCAGAAACTGCGTTCTTGTAAAATCCCAACGAAAATTTAGAAAAACAATTCCTTGAATTTTACGAGTCGTTGCAGGCTACATCTTATCATCTCTATTATCTTACGAATAAGTATACCTATGTGAGCTGAGTCTTGAATTTCAATCATTATCTTCGATATGATTGACTAGCTTTCCTATGTGGAGTGTGTTGTTATTTCTTGTGTGGATTGGGTTGTACTATCATGTGTGGATATGATCGAACATGGGCTAGGATGTGGGAGTCAAACTGGAATTGATGACTTAGGTATATGTATGGGCATATACCTAAGTAGTGTTGGATGTTACTTCGTGATTGTATCTTTCCTTTAGGGATTATTATTTGTGAATTATGGGAGAACTTTAGTGGTCTCAGGGTCTGTACTGAGTAGCGTATACTCACCCCTACACGGGCTATGCCCACAGTACATTGTGTTGGATGCAGACGACAGACAGCGCTGATCGTGGCTGAGGCGTGTGGAGCAGGTCGGTACCTGGAGGTGGACCACTGGACGGGATGTACACGGAGCGGACGGCTGGACCCGAGGAGCAAATAAGGATATCTTTACCCACCCTTCAGGTGGGACTTCTAGTGGGAGGCTCGACGTTGCTGCTTTACTTTCAGTTGTTGTGCTTTCTTTCCAGTTGTACTTTACTTTCAGTTTGGTTTTGTATTCTGGCCCAATTACTTTTCGCACTTACTTTTGTACCCAGTTTTACTTAGTGTTTACTTCTTCTGGCTTACTCTGTGGTGTTTGTTTACTTTATAAAGGTAATGCCTTCCCCTTTTTCTGGATTTACACCTTTGGTTCTTGCCTCCATCCCCTGGCCTATGGGAGGCGGGCTTGGGGTAGTCACGGAACGGGCCCCGAGGATGGGTCGCGACTAATTCGTATCAAAGGAGTTCGGCTCTACCACAGAACTCAGGACACTGATCTTTCTTCTGTATGAAGAAATAGTTTTAAGGGTATTGAGTGTGGTTATCAGTCTAGGGAGTCCAATGTTGGTGCAGCGGCCGACGTATCCGTACACCAGGACCCTGAATTCTGATTTCCGACTCAGTGCATGAAAACATTGATTGCATGTGTGTTTAAAAAGTTTTCTTTGTGATTACTTTGTGTCATCTCACCAGGTATAAATATTTGACCATTTATAGAGCACTGACGTGGGCACCCTCAAATAATTAATGTTATTTTGGGGCACTTAGGTGCATCAGAGTGGCTGACCAAGGTCGTCTCTCAAAGGAGGAAGGATATTTAAAACAACTTTTTAAAGGTATTCTAAAAATAAAATAAAATAGAATAAAAACACTACTTGAAAGGATGGGTGTTGGTTATAGTTTATGAATCTAGAAGATGTTTGGTGGATGAATATTGTATTTTTTTTTGTTTTTAGTTTTGAAATGAAGTTCGATTAAAATGACACAACAAAAAGATGTTTTTTAAGACAATATTTAAAAGGTGTAATCGATCTAACTCTACCTCTTCAATAATTTATTAATCATTATCATTTAAATTAATATTCACTTAATTATGATCCCTTAATTTTTTAAATCCCGAACCCTATGAGAATTAACTTTACCACGAAGATGAAGTGAATTTAACCTTAGGCAAACTTCGGAACATGCAATCGCAACACCCTGCTTTGATTGATGTTCTAAGATTAGCTTATGGTCAGTGGTAAATTAAGGCACCTAAACACTCTGGAATTGAGGATTAATTGATTTTAGGGATTGTATTTGAACTCTACAAATTGACCCCGTGTGGTTTTGAATTACCGGTTAAGGTTGCGCTCTCATAGTTCACACAATTCCCGACCTCACGTGTTTTGTGTTAACTACTCAATTGCTTTCATAGTTTCATTTAAATTAAAAACTCAATTAATAGATCATAATATGTGAATTAAAGAAGCTCATTGATTCAAACTAAATGAATGAAGAAGGATAGAGGTCGATCGATTACTAAAAAGAACTACTCTTCCATGGGTGGCGTAATCATCGTAGAAGCGTTTTGCATGTGCAAAGCATTATAATGGGTATAACCCAATAACGCTTCTACTCAAGAATTCCAGCCAAAATAGGAAGATTAATAGAAGAATAAATTTAAACAAAACAGAAGAAAAGAGAAGAAATAAAAGAAGAACAAAGAAGTTTATTATACAAACAAAATCATTACAACGTGAAGGAGAAGAAGAAGGCTTCGATGAGGGGATCATTGCTTCAAGAGCTAACCCTCTTACAATGGTTGGAGAATTTGGGTGAAACAAATTATCCTCTACCTCCAATATTCTAATGCACGTCCCAACCCCTTTAAATGAGAAAAACTCTAATTTATCAAGGGGAGGGGAGGAGAGGTTACAAGTGGTTTCAAGTGTGAATGTGGTAATTCGGCCAAATATTTTATTCCAACTTTCACCACCCTTTTGTCCTCCAAAACGCGTGAATTGACCGGCCTTCTAGAAGGATGGTTTGTGCAAAATCATATACCCGAGGTTTACGCAAAATTTGGGCTCAATCCAAGCTCTTATGAAGAATATAAGGCCCAAATACAGAACCCATGTCCATTCTGCTGAGTTCAGCCCACCATTGGATTAATGGCCCATTTACTCCATCCAAATGCACTCTTTAGCTCTAGTGTCCTGAATGAAAATTGTAGAAAATTAAGTTAGGAACACTGTTACAAATTTGAAAATTCAAATAATAAATAATAAAATATTTATCTTCGAAATACTACAGTGCACTATAAAGGGTAAAACTGAAATTTTCACCAAATTTTCAAATGAATGATAAAATCCCAAATATTTTATAAATAAACATATTTAACAAAATGTGAGGAAATTATTTCATTTATTATCAATAAAATATTTAACAAAATAGTGTTTTATCGACTCCCTCACACTTACCCTTTTGCACTCCTTAGCAAAATCTCATATCAAGTAAACATCAATATCAAATCAAAACCAATTTTAAAACACATATATTTGAGATCAAACAATTACACAACAAGAAGCAAAAGATATCATACCTCATAAAAAACCATTATTTCAAGTTCTTCATTTATATCATTCAATATATTTGCACTTTATTTATCCTCCCTTGCACAAAACACTTACCTCACTTGAATTTTCTCTTATCACACAAATATCATTTTTTTGCAATGTCTTTCTCATCCAAACTCATACAAGGGTCAGCATAGGCTTGATAAATTCATGCATCACCACCCGATGTGAGTCAAGGACGTATGTTTATCATGAAGGATTTTCAGGGTTGTTCTGTGGCTTTCGGTTGGTAGGATTTAGATTTGAAAAATTCTGAGGCTGAATGAGGAGGGATTGACTCTTTTTGAAGCAAAATTGCATTAATATAATTTTCACTTAAATATGGTCTTCTCCTCAATCCCCGTAGTATCAATTCAGCTCCATCATCATGAAAAGTCATGAACGGTTTACACCATTCATCATTTTAGCACAAAAAATTTCAATCTTCTCAAACATGATTTTCTTGAAAGCTCCAGGTGGGCACAAATTTCAACCTCAATTAGAAGCTCCAGAAAAGGAACAACTTCACTTGACATAAAAGCTCCAGAAAAGGCACAACCTTCAATATAATGAATTTCATCAGCAGCAAACACATCTTTTCCGAATTTAATTTTCCACCCAATGTATCACAGAATTTGGTGGCACAACAAAAGATAGATTACCTCACACTTTAACTCAACTAGATTATGCAATTTCACGTAAAGAGTGGGTGGGATAGGGAAAATTGGCTTGTAATGTGGCTAACCTAACAGGATGTGCCTGGATTATAAGGGATACAAGGATTAAATATTCAAGGTAGGCCATTATAAAAAAAGGATTCTTTAAAATAGTGGCTTTAATACAAAACAAATGCCTCAATAATTTAAACATAAGTACCTCAAACCCTCAAGTTTTGACAGGAATAGATCAAATTCTAGTTAAATCAAGCATGGTTTGGTTCTCTCAAGAAGTGAGGTGAATGTAAAGAATATGAAAATAATGGTTTATAAGCCTCACAGGAAAGTGATTTCAAATATAAAGACAGTGAGATGTGGCATGGGATTCAAAATTTAGTGTACTTTTCATGAAATTATTAAATATTTAAACTTGAAACAAAGTCATTTTAGCATTCATTTAAGCTTAGTTTCAAGGGGTAAATTATTTCACTTATTGATATGGATTTATAAATGGTGATGAGAATCATTTCAGCTCAAAAGTTTCAAAAACACACAGAAAATTGTAAAATAAACACACAAAATTTGAAAAACACACATTTTTTTTGGTTTTTTTGAACAGGAAAGCAATTGATCTTACTAAACTAAAAGGTTCCGTCCCCCACACTTAAAATATTAAATTATCCTCAATGTGAACCCATGAGATGATATATGCACATGAAATGCAGAATTTTGAAATAGGACAAATAATATAAAAGTGAAAGGGTTGGGAACAACCTGATGTGCTCAAGTGATGATGGGGTCATGCAGTGTGATAAAATCAATTGCATCAGTAGGAAGTCCCTCAATGTATCTCTTCAAACATTGCCCATTGACTGTAAAGATCCTTCCAGTGTCCTCTTGTGTGATCTCCACTTCACCATAAGGAAAAATATTAGTCACAACATAAGGACCTAACCATCTGGAACGCAACTTATCTGGCATTAGCTTTAGTCGTGAACTATAGAGAAGGAATTTCTCTCCAACATGAAACTCCCTTTGTTGGATCATTTTGTCATGAGATTCTTTTGATCTTTCCTTGTAGAGCTTTGAGTTCTCATATGATGACAGTCGAATCTCCTCAAGCTCTTGAATTTGCAACTTCCTTTGGATTCCAGCTTGGGCCAAATCCATGTTGCATTTCTTTATAGCCCAATATGCCTGATGCTCAACTTCCATTGGGAGATGACATGCTTTCCCAAAAACATTCCTAAATGGGGATGGCCCGCGGTAGCGATGCAAGGCGGGATCATGGCCCGCGGGCTTTGCGGGTATGGGGAAGATATGGGGCGGGGCAGGCCTGAAAATTTTGACCGTTTAGAGTGCGGGCCAATGCGGGTTGAGCCCGCGCGGGTGCGGGCTAATGCGGGTTGAGCCCGAATGGGTGCGGGCTTGCCCGCAGGCCTGATTTAAAAAATATATATATTATTTTTACAATATATGTTTCTTTAACATTTTAGTTTTTTTAATAAAAAAATAATGGTTAAACGGTGACATATGATTTCTCACCGTAATGGTCATATTAATTCACCATTTATTCACATTTGAATTTTAAATAGGCACATATTTATTGTTTTAATATGATATTATGTTATTTGTATAGTATTTATTAACAATATTCAAATGGTGTGTCAACCCATCTCTCATAAAATGGAACTCATCACCCCTGCGCATGGTTTCAATTCTATAAGAGTTATTATAATCATAATATTTTTTAGGTTGATTTAATTTTGTTATTATTTAATTTAATTTTGTTATTAAGAGAATTGGATAGAACCTCGTGAAAACACTAATAGCTTCCTCTGAAACTAATCGTTACCTGGAGAAACTTCATTCATTCACTGGTTTAGTTGTTCACATCACCACGCAACCAACATTATCATTCATTGTCCATCACCAATCACTCACCAACTTTCTATCGCAACAGTTCACCACCACATCGGCATTACCGCATGCCACCATTAACACACACAAAAATGTTCCATCACATTCTTTAAAGCTCTAGTTATTGTTAATTCACACTTCTCTCAACAAATACATTTAAGAATGATAAAAAATAGAGTATTTAAATGATTATAAATATTTTTTTGTAAAGGTGGGTAAGCCCGCAGGCAACCCGCGGGCAACCCGCGGGTTTATATGGGGCGGGGCGGGCTTGAAATTTTTTGTTCGCATTATATGCGGGCTTTTGCGGACAAACCTGCGTGGGCTCAAACCCGTACGGGCTTGGCCCGCCCCGCCCCGTCCCACCTGTTTCGCATTAATACGTGGTGGACCAGAACGGATTTTCTATTCTGTGTTTTGTGGAGGGCGTGGCTTAATGCCGTGCCGTTTCGAGAAGGGGGGGGGGGGGCAGCGCCCCCATGTTTTTCCGCTCAGCCGAAACAGCCGAGCCGTCTAGCCACGTGGGCTGCGCCCACGCCAGGACAACCGTCCGCCCATGCCGGATCGGCCGCACTGGGCCGGGTCACGCCCTATCAGGCTGGACCGGGACCCAGGCCGACCCAGGGGGTATCGGGCCGGGTCGGACCGGGCCCGAACCCCCTATTCTCGAGCAGTTTCGTTCAAACGCCCTTAACATGGGCTAGGGACCTTTGATTGATGCACCATCTGTTGCGACTCGATCCTTGGATTGAAATGGTCGTTTCAGTATATTACACTCATGTTTTCGGAGAACTTTGGGTACGGCCGGGTTGGTTCGAACATGAAACCAACCGGGCCCTCGGAGCGAAAGTGCTTATAACT
The DNA here is from genome assembly GCA_963277665.1 of Viscum album. Lineage (NCBI taxonomy): Eukaryota > Viridiplantae > Streptophyta > Magnoliopsida > Santalales > Viscaceae > Viscum > Viscum album. Next base: position 1,717,019,594 of record OY728128.1, read on the forward strand.
TGAGCTCCGGACATCCGATTGACGTGTTGTCGACTTTGTTGGATTCCTCATAGTGAGACGGACCATTTTCATTACTCTGCTCGAGGTTTGGATGTAGTTGGAGTGTGGTCGGGTTGGTTTTGACTTAAAAAACCAACTGGACCCCTGGAACGAAAAAGACAATAACTCTCAGACCGGGCGTCCGATTGACGCGCCGTCTGTCACGTTGAGCTACTATTGTCGAGACGGAACATTGAGATACATCATATCCGGACTATGTGACAGTTGATGTATCGACCCCTTGGCTCATGGAGCGGACCCTCCCGGAATTGAGCATGTTGTGTGCGGGAACCCTAGAGCTGGCTGCGACTGCGATGACGATGAAGACTGCACTAGAATCCTCTGTGGGTTCGACAGTGACGATGACTGCACTGAAATCCTCTGTGGGTTCAGCAGTGATGACGACTGCCCTGAAATCCTCCGTGGGTTCGGCAGCGATGAAGACTGCACTGAAATCCTCCGTGGGTTCATCATTGACGAAGAATGCACTGAAATCCTTCGTGGGTTCATCATCGATGAAGTCTGCACTGAAATCCTCCATGGGTTCGATAGTGATGATGACTGCACTAAAATCCTCCATGGGTTCGGCAGCGATGAAGACTGCACTGAAATCCACTGTGGGTTCGGCAGCGATGAAGACCGTACTGAAATCCTCAGTGGGTTTGACGGCGATGAAGACTGTACTAAAATCCTCCGTGTGTTCGGTAGCGATGAAGACCGTACTGAAATCCTCTGTGGGTTTTCCGACGATGAAGACTGCACTTAAATCCTTTGTGGGTTTGACACCAATGAAGACCGTACTAAAATCCTCTGTGGGTTCGACGACGATTAAAACTGCACTGAAATCCTTCATGGGTTCGGCAGTAATGAATACCGTACTGAAATCCTCCGTGGGTTCGATGAGGATGACTACTGTTCTTGTATCCTACGTGGGTCTGGAAGTGTTTGAATCTGTTCTTGCTATCCTACGTGGGTTTGGCAGTGTAGCTGGTCTGTATCCTATGTGGGTCCGACAGTTTAGCTGGTTTAGTATCCTACGTGGGTCCCAGCTTAGATGAATCAGTGGCTACATCTGATCATCTTTATTATTTTACGAAGAAGTATACCTATGTGAGCTGAGTCTTGACATTCAATAATTATCTTTGATATGATTGACTTGCTTTTCTATGTCGATTGTGTTGTGATTTCCTGTGTGGATTGGGTTGTACTATCCTGTGTGGACGTGATCGAATTTGGGCTCGGATGTTAGAGTCGAACTGGAATTGATGACTTAGGTATATGTATGGGCATATACCTAAGTAGTGTTGGATGTTACTTCGTGATTGTATATTTTCTCTGTGGATTATCCTTTGTGGATTCTGGGAGACCTTCGGGGGTCTCGGGGTCCCTACTGAGTAGCGTATACTCACCCTTGCACGGGCTATGCCCGCACTACGTTGTGTTGGATGCAGACGACGGACAACGCTGATCGGGGATGAGGCTTATGGAGCAGGTCGGTACCTAGAGGTGGACCACTGGGCGGGATGTACACGGAGCAGGCGACTGGACCCGAGGGGCTGAGGAGGATATCTGTACCCACCCTTCAGGTGGGACTTCTAGTGGACGGCTCGACGTTGCTGCTTTACTTTCAGTTGTTGTGCTTTCTTTCCAGTTGTACTTTACGTTCAATTTGGGTTTGTATTCTAGCCCATTTACTTTCCACACTTAGTTTAGTACCCAGTTTTACTTAGTGTTTACTTCTGCTGGCTTACTTTGTGGTGTTTGTTTACTTTATAAAGGCAATGGCTTCCCCTTTGTTGGGATTTACACCTTTGGTGCTAGTCGCCATCACCTGGCCTATGGGAGGCAGGCTTAGGGTGGTCACGACATGAGCCTCGAGGACGAGTTGTGACAGCCTCCACCATCAGAGCACAATAATCTGTGGCCGTGAACGACCACATCATATCTAGATCAAGTATAGCCTTTTGGAAAGTGTATCTGCAACCTGATTAGCCACCCGATACACATGGAAGACAACCATATGTAATTGATTGACTTGGCAGAGACTGTCCACCCACTAAGGCATCACATGCCACAATACATTTCGCGTTCTAGTGCTCAGGGCATGAACAACAGTAATTGAGTCATATTTAGTCTAGATACATTTCCAGTTAAATTGGGTAGCATAACTTATCGTATTAATCATGACCCAAAGTTCAGCTTAAAAAGCAGTACCAAGGACAAGGTAATAGTTAAATCATCTCTTAACAAACCCACGGAACATGCGGAAGACTCCTCCGCATCCATCCGGGCCCGGTGCACCTAATGCGGCTCCATCAACATTTACTTTGAGGCACGATGCAATCGGTGGTATCCATATGATATGTTCATCTTCATCTCCCAGTGGAGGTCAAGCATTGATCATGTTAAGATACAAATAAATGAAACATGAATTTGTTCCAAGATGGAATTCAACGACATTTGAAAATTAAAGATTATGAGGAAATTTTACTTTAATAATACAAGTAATTAAGTCTCAATAAGGATATATCAGAAAAAATATCATGATATAATGATCCAAAAAAGAGAGTTTTATGTAGGGTAAAAAGTAATACCCTACAGTTCATGACGGAAGCTGATGTATGGTATGTTGTGTTCTAGATGGTTAGTTCCTTATGTTTTATCTAATGTTTTTCCTTATGGTTTAGTAAAGATAATTTAAGAGGACATGAGATGAACCATTATAGTAAATGAGAAATGTTTGGATAAAAACATTGATAGACTACCTACTGATGTTGTTGATTTCATCACACGACATTACCCCATTATCACTTGAGAATATCAGGCTGTTTCTAACCCTTTAACTTTTATCTTATTTTTCCTTTTTAAAATTACATAATACATGTGATCATATTATTATCATTGTAGAGACCCGTATCTTGATGTACATGGACATTAAATTACTTTTGCGGAATACTTAGTACATAACAAAAACACACACAAGGATCGTAATAGTTTAGTGTCTTTGGAAACTCGGAATATAATCTTCTAATCGTGGTGAAAGATCTTAAACATTTCCCATAAAGATCTTCCTTTTTTTACCTAAAACCTTTATTTATATCCTGGGGAAAAGAAAACATAAAAGGGTGAGCTCAAATGCTCAGTAAGGGTAAACAAAAGAAATATCAATCACATCATATTCATAAGAACATAACATTTTGGAAATCTTAACCTGCAAAAGAGAGCATAATTTCATAACATTGGATAAATCATAGTAGTGAAATGAAATCCCAATAAACATAACTTAATACATGAAACTTTTTGGCATACACACATAAACATATAGAATCATTTCTTGTTAGTCAAGACTCTTTGCCAAGACTATCTTAGTGGACAAAGTCCATTTCTGAACCGAGTCACCCTCGTTTTAGTCCTGTTTTACTGAACCGGTATAACCTACCATTCCAGCCATGTCTATCTCATGAGATATAAAATCTTTACCCAATGAATTGGAGGGAGATATAGGTCCCACCCATCTCATAATGATACCATTCTTATGTGTGCCACAAAATCTTAAATCATACATCATTGCATAACCCATGTAATAAAAATGGGAATCCTAAACATCGTGACATCATAAAACAATTCATATAAGATAAAGGAATTCATGAAAATATTTCCATCACAAGATAATCAAATCCATTTAATAATAGGGATAAAAACATAACCCTATATTATCTTATATGGAAAATAATTTTGATAAAACTCTTGAACTTCATTCTTGTGGAAAATATCCTTTATGCTTCAAAAACACTTTTCCTTTCTCAACATGTCGTACAATTCTAAACTAAATGAAGTTGATTAAAAATAAACTTGAAAACTTTTAAATGAAGCTTCTTGGAAATAATGTTTTAAAAATCCATTCATTCTGTATAAGTTAAAAAAACATTCTTCGTACTTTTGTCGGAAAAGTCAAAAAAGTACCTCGTACGAAAAACGACAAAAGATTCCTTTCATGTCTTTTACTAAAAACTCACCTAAGGGTAAAATAGGATTTAAAAAATTGTAGGTGAATGGAAATAATATTACATATTGAGGAAACATGGATGTGGATGATAAAATACACCCCAGTAAATTCCAAAGTATAAACAATCTCGGATAAAAATGAGATTGTGATATTTCCCTTACCTTAAGTCCGATTTTCTTCATAAGTGTCTGAACCTCCTGTATAATGATTCAAATAATGTCATTAACTTAATACAGAATCATATTCATTGTTATGATATCATATATGGTTCACTTATTACTTTATATTACCCATCCTTTTGTAAATTTCATGTTAAAGAAGCATTTTGGGTAAAATCGTTTCATTTATCGTAGGTGTTTGGACTTGTTGTTCTTGAAATTATTATTACTTATATCATGATTTACTTACATCCAAAATATAAAACATGATTTATATATCATATATATTCCGTATATATATATATATATAATAAATATATAAATGAAATGAAACACACCGTTCATTGTGACGGTAGTCCGTACGTACGCATTAACGCTGTTTTCCTTTCCTTATTGTCTTGAATGGAAGTAAGTAAGTGACATACATATATACATAAATCCAGTAGCTTTATAATGTCATATATTTCATTATTATTGCTTATATATACTTTATAATCATTCTTAAATGGTTAACATGGAGAATAAATCTCATCGCGTCGTGGAGACGGTAGTCCGTACGTACGCACGAGCGATGATATCGTTCCCATGGTCGTGGAATTGTGTTTAAGTGTATGTATACTATTTCCGTATCAATATCACTCTATAATAATCATATATAGTTACTCATTACCCCATTATACCCATCCAATTAAGGTGGGGGCGGAAAATAGATTACACCACGGCGTGGAGACGGTATTCCGTACGTACGCACGCGCGGTGATTTCCTTTTTCCGTAGGATGGATAGAAGGTTAATTAGAGTTGTTTAATATTTATAATAACATATCAGTATATAATAAATACTGATGTTATTACTTTATCATGAAACAACTAAAGAAAAATAAGATGAAGAAGAAATAAATTGAAAAATATCGCTAATGGATATTACCTCTTTTTGATGCGCCTTTTCTTAACCTCCACTTAAAAAACTAATGATGGTCTTTGAAGAAGACCAGGACCTCTAGGATGATACTAGGGAAGTGGAGAAGATATTTTTTCAGGGTTTGGCCGAGCTTGAATGCTCAAATTGGTGTGAGGAGGAGAGGGAGGAGGTGCCCTTTTATAAGGGAGGAGAGGGGCACCTTAGGAAAATCTCAAAATATTATTTTATATTAAGGTCAAATTCGGATTATAATGGTTCCAAAGGGTCTTATTTCGAAGATAAAGTAGGGATGGGTCGAAATCCTCTCATCCAATAGTATTTAGACAAGTTTAGGTTATTATTTTAACCTTATCAATTAGATTTAACTCTATGTTAAATAATTTAACTTTTACCGTGTCTTTTTGTTTTCTTACACTATATGTTTAATAAACATACTATATCAAGACAAAATAACCCCAAGTTGTTTATTATTAATATATATAATCTTATCTAAGTCATTTGGCCGAACCTTAGATTTTTAGGAATAAAATAACAATTAATAATATAGTATTTGTTTTTAAAAACTAATTTATGTCAATTTTGACACTATTTGGTACATGATTTTTATAAATTTCATAACAGAATGATAAGTTCGATCCAAGTTACGTAAATCAACAATAAGATGTCATATTAACCTATAAAATTAGTGTAAGTCATAAAAAGTCTCAAATTACATTTATTTGGGCATTTATAACATCAATTATGTCAATATTTCATTAATAAGACAATTACTGCATCATCATTGTGTCATAATAAATGATAAATATTTAATCCCTAAAAATTCTAAATAAATTCCTATGATGTATATAATTTTATTATATTTCTGGAGACTATTAATGTTCGAAGTTTCATAATTTTTATCACTAAATTAAAATTATTATACTTATAAGATTTAAGAAAGTGACATGTTGTCACATTCTTTGGTTTTAATAATAATTAAATTATTTTCATGGAAAAATGTCCATAAAATTAATCTAATACGACCCTTAGGTTATATGGGTCTACTTTTATCCATCCAATAGGATTTTTCCAAGTTTTAGGGTAATTTTATAATCTTATATTTACCCTTAATTACCCAATTTACCTTTAACTATAGTAAATAAAATTTACCATAGTTACTATTCACAATGCCCAAAAATAAAAAGTAGCTTATTAAAATAATTTTTACCCACTGATTCCAAATATGGAATCCATTTTTCCAAATTCAATACACAAAATATGCATAAATTAAATTAAAATTAATCCCGTTTTCGAAAGAAAATGGGTTTTTCTTTAAAACATTGCAAAAGATTGAATTGATTTAACCTACGAATTCAAGGTAAAAGCAATGATGATGACAAAAATTATATTAAATGGTACAAATATATTCTATTTATACTTTAAAACCATTCAATATTATAATTTAACCACATAAGATATTACGATGAAAAAAGTTGTTTTTAATTAAAATATAGCATGTTTTTACTATTCATTAAAATATGAAAGTTATCGGAAAAATATCAAAACTTTATCTAATGTAAATTTTTATATCCTGATTCAAAAAAAGAATTTTATTTTGTCAAATTGAACTTATAAAAATGTCAAAAACTATATTTAAATTGGGTGCACCATCAAAAGGCGGCAAAACTGCATTTTTTGAAAAATACTTATTTTACCCGAAAATTTTATTTTGTTCATATACCATGTTCTAGAAAATGTGTAAGATGAATAATAATGTTATAAAATTCAAAATTTAGTTAATACTATTCATAATGGATAGTTGATAAAAATATTATAATAATATATCGTTGTTTATTAAAACCGGGTATTGCGTACAACACATGCTATCAAGGAAGGTCGTGATTGCGTGTAATGCAAGCCAAGTCAGGGTTGCGTGTTGTGAAAGAATCCTTCATTGTTTTTTATAACAGAATCCAACCATATTTTATTTATAGATTGAATATATATATATATATATATATACTCGATGTTGTGTAGAATAACTATTATCAAAATTGTGCGTCACACGATCCAAGAATAGTGTTGCGTATACTACAAGCTAATACGGTGTTGCGTATAGAGAAAGGTAATCTTGGTGTAGAATACAACACATGACATTAATGAAATTAAAAGAATATTTTTCATAAAATCTCGGGGTGTTACATTCTACCCCCCTTAAAATGAATTTCGCCCTCGAAATTCATTGGGGTTATAAATGGTTTGCTACTTGAAAATTTCTTTAATAGAAACCCACATCGTAAAAAGGAATACCAAAACCAATCTTTAAAAACAAAAGTATGGAATGTAACGGTTACCCAAATTATCTAATCACTGGGTTTCCACATAGGTGAAAATATGGATATGGAAGAGAAATCTAACCATCATGTTATGATGGAGAGTGGTAGAGAACATGGCTATGGAAAAGCCAAAAATCACAAAGCCATAAATTTGTGACGATCTAGGGTACCATCTGATTCATCGGATATAAGGGCACTAGGACAACATTTTTGGTTTCCAAGATCATTTCCCTAAAGATGAAGAATTTGAATTAGAATAAATACTTACTTTATTTTGGTACAATCTCACTGTTGTTCGTGCCTTGAACAATTTCCACTTCATCTCTCAAATAAATAAAGTTGAATTTGTTATTCGTTAAGTGTTAGCAGATCATGTGATAGAATGACGGGTCATTCAATCTGTCTCAAACAAAAGGTTAGCAAAAGTTATATACATAAGTTGATCAATAGTGAGATTAATCATATATTGTTCCTAAAATGGACTTATACTTCATATATCATATCGCTTAATAAAATAAAACTAGTTTATACTAACTAGGGACTTCCTGTAGGCCAGTGGTAGGCGATAAAGGCCAGTCGCACTTCAGTTGTGGGTTCGATTCCCACAACCTTGTCCGACGTGATGGGCTGTCGCCCGTCCTACAGGTTGTCCTTTTTCTAAAACTATATTACTATAACATCCCATCGAAAAACATACAATACTAACTTATGTTCAACATAATCCATTCCAATCTTTAGGCTTATCCATAATACTGTAGTCCACTCTCAGAGATTTAATACCATCGTTGATCCCCATATATCATAAGATATATCTTGTTGGTCACATTCCAAACATTCAAAGGCCTTAATCATGTACTCTCTTGAATACCCATTGAACCTTATTGAAAACATGAGTTCTGTTAAAAGTTAACTCTTTCCACATACCAAAATCCTCAAAATTCTATATACTCAAACCATGATATCACTTAGTCCTTATATCAATCATGAGCTCATGAATACTGTCAAATATTTCATTTTCTCGTTTTCCCTTCATTATGTGCATATCATCTTTTTCCCAAAAATATCTGAATCACTTTGAATACCACATTAGACCAATACATAAATATTCCAATACTCCATGATACAACATTATTTTGGAATCCCATTACATAAACACTTAATCATTCCACCACATCGTTGTCATATTAAACATCGCCAATAGTGATCGCATGTGACTTCCCTTTGTCCTTTTCCTTAAGCGGTTGCTCATGTCGATCATCACTAACCCTTGGATTAGGGCATTTATTAGCATAATTCCCCATTTCCTTTCACTTGAAGCATTGAAGTGTAGTAGGTTCATTCTGTGTATCCCTTCCTTTGTTTGCATCATTAGACATCTTCTTCGCATCATTGCGGCATTCAAATGCCCGATGACCTTCCTTTCCACATTTGAAACATTTACTTGTCCATTTAAGACAATCTCCACCATGCTTCTTTCCACACATTGAGCAAAAGGAAACATACATCTTCTTTTCACCATTATTCTGAGATTTCTCCTTGAACTCCATCTTTCGTTTCTTGTCAAAACTATGAGATGGATAAGTAACACCAACTTCCATTTCTACGTTGATAACACAACGCACAATTTCTTCATAGCAATTGAAGTCTCTTACAGCTAATTCCCTTCAAAGACTTGGTTTTAAGCCACTGAAAAATCGATCAACTTTACATTCAGGTTGGAGGATAATGCCAGTTGCATACCTTGCAAGTCTTGTAAAATTCGCTTCGTATATACCAACAGATTCATCATCCTTTTGCTTCAGCTCAAGAAACTCTTTTTCCATCTTTGTTCGAAGAATACGAGGGAAGTACTTACTGAAAAACACGTTCTTGAACTCGTCCCATTCCATGGACTCAATTTCATCTCTTGGCCTTGTATTTTTGATAAGAGTGCACCATTGATCAGCTTCACCTTCCAACCGATATACTACTAAGATGACTTTATCATGTTCAGAAGATTGAAGAACTGAAAATATCTTTTCAGTGGTACTGATCCATTGTTCAGCAACAAGTGGATCGGAAGACCCACTAAAAGAAGGGGGACGTTGCCTCATGAAGGACTCAATAGAATATTGTTCCCTTCTCTGCTCATTTGGAAGTCCAGAATGATTCATAGCTTGTGTAAGTATAGCAATAAAATTTTGCACTCCATCTCCCATAACACTTGTTTGTTCAGGAGGACAATCATTGCATTGTCCATTACAGTGATCAACACGGTTCCTTCGGCTTCCAGCCATCGTCTAAAACCCAAAAAGAATAGTGTGAGAGGAAAAAATAATGTTAGGGAAAACAACATAGTAAAGGGGGAGTACCCTTAATATCTAACATCTTAGGTTAAATTCTAAGATCGTTACCGTAGTTCTAGGACCATATCCTATACGTATACTTATCCTTAGGGACATCCCTAGACATACCTTAGAAATATCTCTAGGGATCTCACTAACGTTTTCGCATCCTAGTTTCCAAAGGTTGACTAAAACTTTGCTTTGATACCAACTGTAGAGACCCGTATCTTGACGTACATGGACATTACATTACTTTTGCGGAATACTTAGTACATAACAAAAACACACACAAGGATCGTAATAGTTTAGTGTCTTTGGAAACTCGGAATATAATCTTCTAATCGTGGTGAAAGATCTTCAACATCTCCCATAACGATCTTCCTTTTTTTACCTAAAACCCCTCTTTATATCCTGGGGAAAAGAAAACATAAAAGGGTGAGCTCAAATGCTCAGTAAGGGTAAACAAAAGAAATATCAATCACATCATATTCATAAGAACATAACATTTTGGAAATCTTAACCTGTAAAAGAGAGCATAATTTCATAACATGGGATAAATCATAGTAGTGAAATGAAATACCAATAAACATAACGTAAAACATGAAACTTTGTGCCACACACACATAAACATAGAGAATCATTTCTTGTTAGTCAAGACTCATTGCCAAGACTATCTTAGTGGACAAAGTCCATTTCTGAACCGAGTCACCCTCGTTTCAGTCCTGTTTTACTGAACCGGTATAACCTACCATTCCAGCCATGTCTATCTCATGAGATATAAAATTTTTACCCAAAGAATTGGAGGGAGATATAGGTCCCACCCATCTCATAATGATACCATTCTTTATGTGTGCCACAAAATCTTAAATCATACATCATTGCATAACCCATGTAATAAAAATGGGAATCTTAAACATCATGACATCATAAAACAATTCATATAAGATAAAGGAATTCATGAAAATATTTCCATCACAACATAATCAAATCCATGTAATAATAGGGATAAAAACAGAACCCTATATTATCTTATATGGAAAATAATTTCGATAAAACTCTTGAACTTCATTCTTGATGAAAATATCCTTTATGCTTCAAAAACAGTTTTCCTTTCTTAATATGTCGTACAATTCTAAACTAAAAGAATTTGATTAAAGATAAACTTGAAAACTTGTAAAGGAAGCTTCTTGGAAATAATGTTTAAAAATCCATTCATGCCGTATAAGTTAAAAAAACATTCTTCGTACTTTTGTCGAAAAAGTCAAAAAAGTACCTCGAACGAAAAACGACAAAATATTCCTTTCATGTCTTTTACTAAAAACTCACCGAAGGGTAAAATAGGATTTAAACAATTGTAGGTGAATGGAAATAATATTAAATATTGAGGAAACATGGATGTGGATGATAAAATACACCCCAGTAAATGCCAAAGTATAAACAATCTCGGATAAAAATGAGATTGTGATATTTCCCTTACCTTAAGTCCGATTTGCTTCGTAAGTGTCCGAACCTCTTGTATAATGATTTAAATAATGTCATTAACTTATTAAAGAATCATATTCATTGTTATGATATCATATATGGTTCACTTATGACTTTATATTACCTGTCCTTTTGTAAATTCCATGTTAAAGGAGCGTTTTGGATAAAATCGTTTCATTTATCGTAGGTGTTTGAACTTGTTATTCTTGACATTATTATTACTTATATCATGATTTACATACTTCTAGAATATAAAACATGATTTATATATCATATATATTCAGTATATATATATATAATAAATATATAAATGAAATGAAACACACTGTTCATGGAGACGGTAGTCCGTACGTACGCATGAACGCTGTTTTCCTTTCCTTATTGTCTTAAATGGAAGTAATTAGATGACATACATATATACATAAATCCAGTAGCTTTATAATTTCATATATTTCATTATTATTTCTTATATATACTTTATAATCATTCTTAAATGGTTAACATGGAGAATGAATCTCATCACGTCGTGGAGACGGTAGTCCGTATGTACGCACGAGCGATGATATCGTTCCCATGGTCGTGGAATTGTGTTGAAGTGTATGTATACTATTTCAGTATCAATATCACTCTATAATAATCATATATAGTTACTCATTACATCATTATACCCATCCAATTAAGGTGGTGGCGGAAAATAGATTACACCACGGTGTGGAGACGATATTCCGTACGTACGCACGCGCGGTGATTTCTTTTTTCCGTAGGATGGATAGAAGGTTAATTAGAGTTTTTTCATATTTATAATAACATATCAGTATATAAGAAATAATGATGTTATTACTTTATCATGAAAAAACTAAAGAAGAAGAAGTTGAAGAAGAAAGAAATTTAAAAATATCGGTAATGGATATTACCTCTTTTTGACGTGCCTTTTCTTAACCTCCACTTAAAGAACTAAGGATGGTCTTTGAAGAAGACCAGGAACTCTAGGATGATACTAGGGAAGTGGAGAAGAGATTTTGGCAGGGGTTGGACGAGCTTGAATGCTCAAATTGGTGTGAGGAGGAGAGGGAGGAGGTGCCCTTTTTTAAGGGAGGAGAGGGGCACCTTAGGAAAATCTCAAAATATTATTTTATATTAAGGTCAAATTCGGTTTATAATGGTTCCAAAGGGTCTTATTTCGAAGCTAAAGTGGGGATGGGTCGAAATACTCTCATAAAATAGGATTTAGACAAGTTAGGTTATTATTTTAACCTTATCTATTATATTTAACTCTAAGTTAAATAATTTAACTTTTACCGTCTCTTTTTGTATTCTTACACTATATGGTTAATAAACTTACTATATCAAGCCAAAATAACCCCAAGTTGTTTATTATTAATATATATAATCTTATCTAAGTAATTTTTCCGAACCTTAGATTTTTAGGAATAAAATATCAATTAATAATATAATATTTGTTTTTAAAAACTAATTTATGTCAATTTTGACACTATTTGGTACATGATTTTTATGAAATTTATAACAGAATGATAAGTTCGAACCAAGGTACTTAAATCCACAATAACATGTCATATTAACCTATAAAATTAGTGTATGTCATAAAAAGTCTCAAATTACATTTATTTGGGCATTTATAACATCAATTATGTCAATATTTCATTAATAAGACAATTACTACATCATCTTTGTGTCATAATAAATGATACTTATTTAATCCCTAAAAATTCTAAACAAATTCCTATGATGTAGATAATTTTATTAGCTTTCTGGAGACTATTAATGTTAGAAGTTTCATGAAGTTTATCACTAAATTAAAATTATTATACTTATAAGATTTAAGAAAGTGACATGTTGTCACATTCTTTGGTTTTAATAATAATTAAATTATTTTCATGGACAAAAGTCCATAAAATTAATCTAATCCGACCCTTAGGTTATATGGGTCTACTTTTAGCCATCCAATAGGATTTTTCCAAGTGTTAGGGTAATTTTATAATCTTATATTTACCCTTAATTACCCGATTTACCTTTAACTATAGTAAATAAAATTTACCGTAGTTACTATTCACAATGTCCAAAAATAAAAAGTAGCTTATTAACATAATTTGGACCCACTGATTCCAAATATGGAATCAATTTTTCCAAATTAAATACACAAAACATGTATAAATTAAATTAAAATTAATCCCGTTGTCGAAAGAAAACGGGTTTTTCTTTAAAACATTGCAAAAGATTGAATTGATTTAACCTACGAATTCATGGTAAAATCAATGCTAATGAAATACATTATATTAAATGGTAAAAATATATTCTATTTATACTTTAAAACCATTCAATATTATAATTTAACCACATAATATATTACGATTAAAAAAGTTGTTTTTAATTAAAATATAGCGTGTTTTTACTATTCATTAAAATATGAATGTTATCGGAAAAATATCAAAACTTTATCTATTGTAAATTTTTATATCCTGATTCAAAAGAAGAATTTTATTTTGTCAAATTGAACTTATAAACATGTCAAAAACTAGATTTAAAGTGGGTGCGCCATCAAAAGGTGGCAAAACTACATTTTTTGAAAAATACATATTTTACCCGAAACATTTATTTTGTTCTTATACCATGTTCTAGAAAATGTGTAAGATGAATAATAATGTTATAAAATTCAAAATTTAGTTAATACTATTCATAATGGCTAGTTGATGACAATATTATAATAATATATCATTGTTTATTAAAACCGGGTATTGCGTACAACACACGCTATCGAGGAAGGTCACGATTGCGTGTAATGCAAGGCAAGTCGGGTTTGCGTGTTGTGAAAGAATCCTTCGTTGTTTCGTATAACAGAATCCGACCATATTTCATTAATACATTGAATATATATATATATATACTCAATGTTGTGTAGAATAACTATTATCAAAATTGTGTGTAACACGATCCAAGAATAGTGTTGCGTATACTACAAGCTAATACGGTGTTGCGTATAGAGCAAGGTAATCTTGGTGTAGAATACAACACAAGACATTAATGAAATTAAAAGAATATTTTTCATAAAATCTCGTGGTATTACAATCATATCTTCACATTGAGTAAAATGAAATATTTTTATTCTGTGGGATGGGAAAATATTTTGGGCAAGCTATTTAGTATTTTCAGTAGTGTGTTACGTGTGTGTTTTCCGTTATGTTTCCCATTAAATTTACAAAAACAAGCATTAAAAAAATTATAAAAAACAATAATAAAAATATCACGTAACATACTCATTTAGATATGGGATATATGGAAAATTCTTATTTTCAAAATTCATTAGGGGTATGATAATATTGAGAAATATTCAGTTATTAAGGGTTTATTATTATAAAAATGGAAATCATCAATGATATGATTGGTTGTATCATTATAAAACCTTTTATATTATGACATCATTCTTCATGATATTTTCTCAAGTAAAATTAAAAAATTTATATTTTCACACAACATTTCGCAGAAAAATGTTTTTTTAACTTTTTCCTACTCAATTGAATGTATATGAAAGCTATATAAACAAATAATCTTATATAAATGTTCAATCCATAAATTCATTTATCTTCTAATAAATTTTGTTAATAAAAAAAATAGACATATTAATGTGGACATGATATCCAAAAGTTTTACTCCCACAAAAAAATTCAAATAAAGAATAATACACACACATATATATATTATCTTAATAATGTGGGGAGTGATGAAATGTACAAAAAATGGGGATATCTAATTTGAGAGCTAATGGTTTGACTTTTATGAATTATTAATTGAGCGAGTCTTGAAATTTTCTTTTAAAGGAATGTAGAATAGTTTTGGTGAATTAAATTAGGTATGAATAATTCTTTTAAATGACCCGAATATACGGAATAAAGAGTGGATATTTGAGCATGAAATGGTTGGCCCACACACACGTGGGGGGATCAATGGAATCGCAGTCCCATAAGTAATTCTTATACGATTAGTGTCATTAATCTCATTTTATTTTATTTTGATACAATTTATGTTATATTGAATTTAAAATTTATTAATATTGAGTCTTTATGGGATTCATAAATTTCCTATATTTCTTCTGTGGATTGACGAATTTGACCATGCATATCATGTCACGATTTTTTTGGAATACATGATATGAGATTTTTCCTAGTAGTGAAAAAGTTTAACTGTGTGGGAGTTTATTAAATAAATTATTAATCATAAATGACTTAATTTTGTCACATTGTGTTAAATATGTTTATTGATAACATATTTGGTTTTAGAACATTCATTTGAATATTTGATGAAAATTCCAGTTTTTTCCATTGAATTTCAATATAGTATTTAGGCCATAAATATACTTATTTGTATTATTTTTCCATACAATTTTGTAATATTTTTCATAATTCAATAGGATACAACATTAATTTATGACATCTGAGTTGAATCATGGATTTCATTAGAGTAAATAGTATATTAAGTCAAAGCTATACTAGACTCTCCAGATTGGACACCACTTAAATTTGGTTTATAACCTCGTCATAATTTCTTATATTAGGAAACAATTTGGAGGAAATATAGAGGGACCAATTTAGATCAAATAAACCTTCTATAAGGGAATACTTTTCATGCATTTTTCAGGTGGCGGGGTAATTAAAATAAACCATTTAGATGAATTTCCCCATTCACACTTGAAACCTCCAATAAACCAAGCCTCTCCTCACACTATAGATAATTTTTTCATTTGGAGGGATTTGGAAGTGTATTATAGGATTGGGATCAGATTAGAAGAGGTTTATTTCTATTTCATTTCAACACTAGAGGAAGGAACCTATCAAACTAGGATCTCCTCAAAAAATACTCTTTTGTCCTCTCCTTTCTTATAATGTTTCTGTTCATTTAATAAACATAATAGTTTATATTAAATTTCTTATGATTTTTTTTTCAATTTTATTCTTATTTATTTTAATACCTTGGTATTAAATTAAATTGAATAAATTTTGATGCGTTATACCCATTATAAACCTTTGTAAATGAAATTAGTTTCTACGATGACTATACAGTCCATAGAAGAGTTGTTTTCATAGTAACTGATCTATCTCCTTATTTTATTATTTACCTATTTTGGATCAAAATATAATATAATTTATATAAAATGATATATTAATTGTGTTGTACATTTAAATGACTTTAAGAAATCAATTGAAAAATTAAAACAAAACTCATGAGGTCGAGTAATTTGTGAATTATTGGAGTGAGATCTTAATCTGCAAAACAAATCCATACTGGATCAAATTACAAATTCAAAAAAATAAAAAACCCCAATTAATCATCATCTAAAAATATCGATATATTTCCTAACATACCACTAACCATACTATATCATAAAAACATCAATCAAAGTAGTGTTCTACGATTCTATATTTTGAAGTAACCCTTGGTTTTAATTCATTTTATCATTTTAGTTACGTAAATTATCAGAGGTTTTAGGGGATAAAATATTTGGGGGTCATAATTAATAGGGTTTTAATTTAAATTATAATTAATAATTATAAAGTCATTATGTATAGTTATATTGATTACAGTTTCTAAAACTAGTTTTCTAAAAAAATATCTTCTCATGGTGTTTTCTCATTCATATTAAAAAAATAAAAAGAAAATAAATCTTCTTAAACCACAATTCTTGTTATTTTATAAGAAATAAACAAACCCATCATTTTATATAGTGTGTGTGTGTGTTATTTTTTTTAAATATCATAAATGTATTGCTTTAATTACTTCCTCTTCTAAGAGATACATTTTACCACCACTATAGTTCACCTAAATAACCAAAAACCAGTCATCATTTAAGAGAAACTGTGAAAATTCCTTTTAGTAGAGAGTTACGCAAGTCACATGAAATTTGGAATTCTCCATTATCACCTATCTAGAATAAACCATCCTTTGAATATGTTTTTAAAGATGAATCCATCCTAGATGGTGTGACCCAGCCTCCTAGAAAAAGTTTTAGGTTTAGGATGATTAGTGAGGTTTACCTCACTAGGTTTCAAATGTTTTAGTAACTAGAGTGAATTATTTTCCGTGTATATAAGAAAATTTCATAGGACAATCTCATTTTAGAATAATTACACTTTACTCATTTGTTCCTCGAATTTAGGGTAGTACTGAACTCTTTTTCCTTCTCGACGATGGAAATTTTATTGACATTTCCACTCGATGGGTGGTTCTAGGTGACTCAAGGCTTAAATGGGTGATTGAATAGGAAATGATATTGTTTTGATGGTAAGAGTATAGTTATCTGAGTTACCAAGTATTTTTTTTCTTATTCTATGTTCATGGGATGAGATTTGTCTAGGGTCCTCTTAATGGTATCTTCTAGGAGTTTTTTTTAATTTTTTTAATCTCATTGAATCCACCTGGACATTTTATAAGGGTCAAATGTTTTTTATCTCATCTGAAATATTTTGAACAAAAATTTCATTCAATTTATCTTTCAAGAGATGGATGATTAATTAATATGTTAAACCATTCCATTTTCCATGGTGTATGAAACCCTCTCATTTTCAGGTTGTTTTCAGCTTTTTTGGTTGATTTATTTTTCCATGGCATGGAGCTGAACTGCTAAATTATTTGATTATATAGGTCTAACCATCCTAAAATGAACACTATTAGATATGTGTTTTACCAAATGAATGTTTTACTTATTAGTGCTTTTATAAAACATCTATTCTTGGTCACCTCTTACTGGCCTCAAAGTCCCATCATCTAGACACATTAGGATAGAAAGTGTGATTGCTATATTTCTAAATCTCCCACACCATAAAAAATTTAGAAAGAAATATTGTTGAAATTTGGTAGGGGTAAAGTTCCATCAATCTTTTTGGGATGTGGATTCATCTTCAGAGGAACGGGTGCACACCACCCTTCCATGGCTTCCATTCGAGTAGCTAGGGATTAAATGGTGTTGAGGAGTTTTGGATGTTCTTCTATGAGGGATGCCTCCTATAAATATTTAGTGGTAAGGTCATGGGTTTGTTGTCAAATTTACATATCATACATATTCTAAAGATTTGCATGGATTGAAATATAACATGGAAGGGTGAGAGGTTGTCACCAGAATGTGGGAAATTCACAATTATCTTCAACTTAAAAATTTATTTAAACCTATTTCTAATATCATGAGCCAACCTGATGCTCATATATCTCCCTTTTAATAAAATTACCACTCTCATGATATGTACACATAGGGATATTCATATCTTTCTAAAGATAGTACATTGTGGGAATGTTTCCCTGAGAAGTTCCTCATTATATTCTCTATGATTTCGTATCTCATTCTTGTATTTTTTCGGTCCTTCCACTATTGTGTTGATTTCATCTCCTCTAGGTGGTTGTTTAGTTGTATTCACACAGTTACCTTTTTCCTTGGAATTATTCTACAATATAGGTAGAAATTCATTATTCTTGGGTTCCTGGTTTGGGCTCCATCTCGGATTCCCTATACATGAAGCCTTAGTTAGTGCATCCATATAAATTTTTTATCGATGTATGATTTCCTCTTTATATACCTATAAATTCTAGTCTTGGCCCATATCATCTGTTGTCTCAATGGTGATGAAATTCACTAAGGTATATCAGGAAATGTTAGTTATCCCATTATTAGCAACACAATAGGGTGATTCTACAATGTTTACACCTACATTATGGGTTTCACCAGGGACATTTCACAGACCCCTATCCATATTGGACCATTTTTTCTTATAGGGTTAGTAGGATTTTATTTTCACCACCTTATGTTCCTCTTATATTGGTCTGTAAATATCAACTTTACAGGATTTTCCATTCATGTTTTCTAAATATGCCCAAAATAGTGAAGGTTTATCCCATAGTGTGAGGAATAGAATGGATGTCGACCATAAATATTTATATCCCAACCTAGAAAGTTTTATTCCTTTTATGGGTATGATAATAAAAAAAAATACCCCCAATCCTTTGGTTTGTCGCCGATTCGGGGCCACCTATGGCACTTGTTTATCCTGTTATTGAAGATTTTATGTTTCTATTTTAGGACTTGATGGATCCTGATATAGTAACTACGATTGAAATGCCACATATATATTTTATGGGGTTGATATAGAAGCTTCAATAACTTATGTTCTACCCTATTAGGGTTTTATGAACATGGAGATGGTGGATGAGATAAAACTACAGTCATCCCTAAATACCAGGGTTGGTTTTCTACTTTCTCCAGTTTTTCTGGAATCTTCCCAAGGTTTGATGACTCGAGGGTGGAGGTTGTGGTAAAATTTCACTCATCCCTATGGGATGGGTTTTCTCTAATATTAAATCAAGGGAATCCCCTATTTCAATTTTTTTGATTCAGTTCAATTGTGATCTTGTATGACTTGGGTGAAATGGAAAACCAGGATGGGAGTCATTTTTTTAGGAATTAATCAAGTATTACAAAAAAATATATTCCATATATGAAATGAATTCCCATTTTTCCAAGATCCCATATTATAAGTCTACTAGAAGTCCTATCTCTTAGTTCATGATGTCGTTCCATCTTTAATGTTGGGTAAATTTTCTTTATTGACCAACTAGAACATGCATTACATGGGCCCCTGATTTCTCATATGTTTATAACATTACATGATTTTGTTTCTGGGAGGATTTGTTCTTCTAGAGACACTGTGAAGGGAAATGATCCATATTATACCCATTTTCAAATACATATGTCTTGTGGGGACTTCTTTATTAGTTTATGGAGAGTTTTGATGATATAGAGAAAACACTACAATAGTGTGTGTCTTGATCTTCCATCTAAAGGTTCTAGGGTATAGAGAATTAGATACTATCTACCTGAAATATAGTGTATTTATTATCTATAGATTTCTCTTGTATCCTTGATAATTTAGGGTTTTACCCATCATTCACCGATGAGTTTACAAATTATTTTATGATATGTAAGTTATTCACTCCTTCTCTAGATCATCTCGGATATCATAGTCAGAAGTGGATACTTTCTAGAACATGTTTGGGGGGTTTCTTCTAGATAAATCTCTCTATATAACCATTTTGGCCACTTATTCCTCTGATTTATATGCATACACCTTCTTGGAATATATTGTTTTCTTCTCTTGTTCGCATGCTAACTGTAGTGAACTGTTGTTGATAGTTGATGGGTTACTATATATTTTTAATACCATTGTCTAGATCTCCTCCCAGTATGAAGTTGTCTACTTATTTATCATCTATTTATATGGATGTGTATATGAAAGGTGAGTTTTTTCATGTCAATGAGACATATCATCAAGGGGAGATTTACCATAGTGGATATCATGAGTAGATCCCCACTGATCTATATCTTCACTACCACTGGGAGGACTATTGAGGTAATTATCACCTTATCTTTGGTTAAAGAGTCGACCGACCCATGGGATGTTGTGAATATTCACTGAATAGACACCTGGACACTAGCATTGAGCAGATCAATGATATGAGCCTTATATTGTATCATAGAGGAATTATGACAACCAGCCTTTTAGGGTTGAGTAGGGATATGAGACTAATCCATGATGGTTTCTATAATAAGTTGATAATCATATAATACAATGGGAATATGATCCCATGGCTTATAAATTTTTGAAATATTCCAGTGTTTTTTTATTATCAATGTAACACCTCAAACGTCCACAATACACATCTCTTTGAATAATACAATATCGTGTGTTGTATGCAACTTCGAGTTCTAACACACCACAACCAATAAAAATAGCCATTGTGAATAGTAATACCCAATTTTGGAAATTTTATAAATTTTATCTTTCAAAATGGACTTCATTTTTTGATTTGGAGTATCAAAATTAGCTTTCGGTAAAGTTTTGGTATTTTTCTGAAGACTTTCAATTTTTGATGAATAGTGAAAAACACTGAGTTATAGTTTAAAATATATTTGTTATTTATAAAAATTTTATTTTATTTAAATTTGTTTTATGTCAAAATAGATACATAATACCTATATAAGTTCAATGTAATTAATTGGAGTCAGTTTATAATAATTTTAGATAAATAAAAATTTTGTTGAACTTTTTACTGTCTTTTACCTACCTCCTAGGAGCATTTTCAAATTTACATAAAACATAAATTTTACCAATTATGTGAGTTAAATTTTAAAAAATTTGAGAGATATGATTGATATCAGTAAGTAAAATGTGGTTCAATAAGATGAAAATAATATTTGGTTAATATAAACGTTTCACTTTTATTTATCACGGTTAAAAGTAAATAGGGTAATTAAGGGTAATAATGAAATTACTATTACCCTAACACATGTCATAATTCTATAGGATGAGTGTAATTAGAGAAAAAACAACCTTGGGAATAAAATATGATCCTTTAGGTCCACATGGAATAGATTGAGACATTTATTACTATTTAATTCAAAAAAGAGTTAAAAGTGTTAAATTAAAAATTTAATAACAAAAATTTTTTAATATAGGGTTACACATAAGATAAATTTGACAATGAATATTTATTGGAAATCTAAAAAGATTTCCTACATAATTGTATTTTATTTATATTTTTTAGACATTATGTAATTAAATTTATTTAGGACACAATGATGATGCATTAATTACATTATTAATGAGAGATTAAAATAACTTATATTATAAATATCCAAAAAATGAAATTTTAGACTTTTTATGAATTAAACTAATTTTATAGGTTAATATGACATATTAGGGTTGGTTGGATGAATTTTTTTCTAAGAAATAATGCTGTTATGAATTTTGAAAAAACAAAATACCAAATAGTGTCAAAATTGACAAAAAGTGTTTTTTTAAAAACATATTATATTATTAATTGTTATTCTATTTCTAAAAATATATGGATCGGCCAAAAGACTTATATAATGATTTTTTATCATTAATGTACCACTTGGGGGACTCTTAAAAGTATTTACTATGTTTATTAGCCATATAATATTAAAATACAAAGAGACATGGGAAATGTCAAACTATTACAGAGTTAAATCTAAAAGATAAGGCTAATATAGTGACCCAAACCTGTCTAAAACCTATTGGTTGAGTGGATTTAGATCCATCCCCACCATATCCTTTAAATAATTATTTTTGGAGCCATTAAAAACCGAAAATTATTTTATTATAAAAGAATATTTCTATCTTTTCCTGAGGTTCCCCTCACCTCTCTTATAAAAGAGAACGCCCCCTTCTCTATAATTCACACCTTCAAAGCCATTTGTCTCGGCCAAACCCTTCCCAAATAACCTCTCAATTATACTGACTTCATCCTAGAGGCCTTCATTTAGTCATAAATTCATCTTAAAGAGCACTTTTTATTAAATAAAAATGAATAACCCAAAGAATAGGTAAATATTTCATCACCTCTTTCATGTTCTTTTCTTCTTCCACTTCCTCTTTCTTTTTTGTTTCCATTATAAAATTATAACACTAGTATCTTCTATATACATTGATTTCATTATAAATATGAAACAACCATATTAATTATTCTATCCATCCTTTGAATGACATGTCACCATACGTGCGTACGTATGACTTACCATCTCCACGTCGTGGTGTAGTTGTTATTCAATACATTATTATTTGTATGGGTATAATAAAGATGTGTAATTGATGAAAATAATTAATATAAAATGATAATTATTCTTTTTATATGATATACCATCCATCTATATATTATTTTAATATCAAAATAATGATGTTGTCACTCATGCGTACGTACGGATTACCGTCTCCACGAACGGGATGAGATTCATTCCCCATCGTATCAATTCAAGAAAAATTTTCATTAGATGTTTAAAAATAATGTTTAAATACTAAATATCGTTATGAATATGAATAATATACATCCTATACATAACAAACATTGCATACGTAACAAAGCATATAAAGGAAAATGAATCAGTTAACAGCCGAAATGACGATAATACAAAGATATTATTAACAAAGAAATGTTAAGAGATCATATATGATATCATATTAATGTATATTATTATTTTATAATTTAATAAAAATTATTTATCCATTATACATGAGTTTAAACTACCCTTAACCAAGGAAAAGTACAAGGTAAGGGTTAATTTCACAATCTCTTCCTTATCTGAGGTTGTTTATATGTAATTATCTACCGGGACTTCTTTATCATCCACATCAATGATTCCTAAAAATGTATTTCAAAACAATTTTACAATTTACTAGACAATATATTAAAGTCATTTATACCCTTATTTGAACTTATATGTTTTGAAATGAATCTTTCTTTCATTTTACAAACAAGGTACTTTATGACCTTCTCAACAAAATTAAGGTAAAAATCTTTTTTAACTTATACGGCAG
Organism: Viscum album; assembly: GCA_963277665.1. NCBI lineage: Eukaryota > Viridiplantae > Streptophyta > Magnoliopsida > Santalales > Viscaceae > Viscum > Viscum album. The sequence goes on from OY728128.1 coordinate 1,717,043,227, forward strand.
GTACCGCTATTTTCTAGCATTATAACATCGTTGAAGCTTCCCTTACAATATTATAATAATATTTTCATATATAAATTTTTTCTTTTATGATTACTTGAATTTTAAATGATTTCCAAATAAAAATAAATGTTTCTCTAAAAAGGATTTGATTTCATCTATGTCAACATCCATTGATGGATTTTAAGATTATTTTAAGTTGATTATTGTGATACAAAACATCCATAATGTATTGAAGGTTTTGTGATATATTTGACTATGGATATTTTATTTTTATTCCACTCATTGTTTATGGATAAATTATCGACATTTCATATTCTATTTTTAATACAAATGTTTATGTTATGTTTAAACATTTTCATATGAGGAATGAATTGGACTTAGTAAGTGATGGGTGGAGCCCGATATAGCTCCTCGATGCATTGGTAGGTCTCATGAGACAAACTAGTGTCTTGGAACAAGGGCTTGACAAAATCTTATTTGTAGTCTTGGAACCAGGCATTGACTATGTGGTTATGAAGTCTAGCATTATGCATTACCTCATTACAAAAGTGGGTATTAATATTTCATGTGATTTTTCTACTAGTAGAATTTCTATGTGAATAAGTAAATTCCATTATTTGATTTTATCTTTTCCATATTATGCTTAATTTCAAGTTTGAAAGGATTTTGTTTTAGTCTTATACATTGCCTTAAATGTTTATACTTATTTATGAAAGTTTCCGCTATATTTTTATTCTTACTGAGCATCTGATCTCACCCCTTTAAATGTTTTATTTTTCCCAGGATGCGAAGATGTATATTATGACTGACCTATAGGCATAGTCGAAGAGATATGAGTGTGGCCTATAGAGACTAAGTTGTTGTAGTTTTTTATTTTATAATGTAATGTAAAACATAGGAATGTATCTAGTACTTCCAAGGATACTAAACTAATCGATCTTTTGAGTCTTGATCTTTTGTGATCATGAAAATGTAATGTAATAATGCACCAACTCTGGGATTCTGGTAATGGGGCGTTACAGTTGGTATTAGAGGAAGTTTAGTACAAACCTTGGAATCTAGATTTAGGTAAACTATGATTAGAGGACAATAACCTAAGATAGACTTTGAGGATTAGTATATAAGAACTTCCAAGAATTTTTGTATTGTTGAGATTTTTGTGAGTTTTCTAAGAAATACATCAGTATCAATGCACGCACTCTGTGTAGGGATTTCCCTCCTACTCAAGATAATTATAGTGGAGCTGGTGATACAACTAGTGCTGATCTGCTTATCACAATTCTGGGACAACTCACTCAGGTTATGAATAATAACCTTAACCGTACGGAGCACCCTGATCCAAAGTGTGGGGGATAAATGTCAGATCTCTTCTTGAGGAAACAACCACCAAAATTCAATGGGAGTAAAAATCCATTAGTTTCTGAGTAATGGATAAATTATTTAGAGAAAATATTTCATGCCTTGGGGAGTTGCGAAAGGGAAAAAGTTATCATGGAATATTACCGCCTCTCTAGAGATGCTGATCAATGGTGGTAATTGATTCAAAACATAAAGAAAGATGATGAAGTATAAAATATGGAATGGAGGGAGTTTAAAGAGATTTTATTAGAAAAAATACATTCCTCATGACCATCGAGCATATATGAAAAGGAAATTTCTAAGTCTAATGGAAAAGGAGGATGACAATGCTGCAAAGTATGAGGATAACATTACAAGGATAGCGAGGTATTATTTATATTATATACATAACCCAAGAAGTAAGATTGATCATTTCATTGATGGGTTAAAACCATTTCTCCATCGAGCATTAGTCTCACAATCCTTGTCGCCGTATGAAGATATTGTCTCATGTGCTATCAAAATAGAAAAAAGTTCTCTAAGTCTTACAACTTTAAAGCAAATCAAGAGAAGAAGGGATCTACCGAACAATCTACAAATGGAAATATGGGGAATAATGGAAAAGATGAATATCCATACTCGATTAAATGTGTGAAGAAACACCCTGGTACTTGCCTGAAGAGAATGGGAGTCTTTTACAATGTGGGGAAAAAGGCCACCAAGATCATGATTGAAAGGGGAAGAAAGAGGCTATCGATGTTGAATGATACAATTGTAGAGAGAGGGGTCATTATGTGAATGAATTTCCTAAGAGTTAGGGTAACTTACCTCAGAAAAGGCCATGGGATCTAGGATAAGCTTATGTTATCACTACTGCTAAGGTTGAAGCTCCGAAAGATGTAGTGTCAGGTAAATTAATGGTTTCCTCAAGTTTAGATGATGATTTATTTGTTTATGGGTTATCGCACTGTTTCATATCTTCCCAGTTTTCTAAGATAATTAGATATTTACAATTTAATTTAACAAAGGAGTTATCAGTCAAAACTCCTAAGGGAAGTATCATCGCAACATATTTTTGTGAATCAGTTCCCATTAGGGAATATAAATGTTCTTTATCTACTTATCTCATCATCATACCCATGATTGAATTTGATATAATCCTCAATATGGATTGGCTTTCAGGCCATGATGTGAACATTTATTGTAAGAAAAAAGAGGTTACGATTTTTGATGACGTTGATAAAGAACACCTTATCTTTAGAGCATAAATGTCACCACCTGATTCTTATCTTGATCCACCCCTTGTAACTCAACTAAATTTAATTATTGGGGAGGAATAGAATGAAATAACCGTGGGTGAGGAAAGGACTGTTCAAATAGATTATGTACCTATTGTGAAATAATATGTTGATGTGTTTCCTAAATATTTACCTGGAAATCCTCCAGAACATGAAATTGAGTTTTCCATTGATTTAATTCCTGGATCAAGGCCCATATCTAAGACCCCTTATAGAATGGCCACTGTGGAATTCGTGGAAATAAAGAAACAACTAGAGGAATTGAGTAACAAATTATTTATTCAACCTAGTGTTTCTCTATAGGGAGACCATGTCCTTTTTGTTAGAAGAAAGCTGGATCTATGAGGTTGTTCATTGACTATAGGGAGATCAATGCAATTACATTAAAGAACAAGTATCCAATACCTTACATTGGTTATTTATTCGACCAACTTCAAGGATCTCAATTCTTTTCAAAGATTGACCTTCGATCTAGATATCATCAGTTGTGAGTGAAGAAGAAAGACATTCCTAAGACAACATTTCGAACCAGGTATGGGCATTATGACTTTAGAATAATTCCTTTGGGTTAACTAATGACCCTCTATATTCATGGATCAAATGAACAGAGTTTTCAAGGAATATCTTGATGAATTTGTTGTGGTATTTATTGATGATATCCTGGTATAATTCAAAAGCTAAAAATATCATGAAAATCACTTGTGCATTATCCTAAAGACTCTTAGAAGACATGAATTATATGGGAGGTTTAGCAAGTGTGAATTCTGGCTTCAGGATATTACTTTTATTGGACACATTTTCTATAAGGATGGAATATATGTTGATCCTTTAAAGACCAATTCAATTCCAGAATGGCCAGCACCGATGTTTATAACTGAGGTACACAGTTTTATTAGTTTATCAAGTTATTATCGACGTTTCGTCCAGAATTTTTCCCGTTTGGGTAACCCATTAACAAAGATCACACGTAAAGGGGTGAAATTTTTTTGGACAAAATAATTTTAAGAATTTTTAAATAATTGAAGAGAATATTAGTCATTGTTCCTATATTGACTCTACCATTGGTAAATTATGGGTTTTTTATAGTGATGCTTCAATGAATGGAATTGGTTTTGTCCGTATGCAGAATGATATGGTTATTTCCTATGCATCATGATAGCTAATAATTCATGAGCAAAACAATACTACTCATGATGTTGAGTTAGCAGTTGTAATCTTTTCTTTGAAGCTATGGATACATTATCTCTATGGGGAAAATGTGATATATATACCGATCTCAAGAGTTTGATGTATATTTTCTCACAGAAATAACTCAACATGAGGCAAAGGTGATGGATTGAACTACTGAAGGATTATGATTTCACTATACACTACCACCCAGGGAAGGAAAATAAAGTGGGAAATTCTTTGATTAGAAAGGATCATGGAGTTTTGAACAAGATGAGAGTTGAAAAGGATTATATATACATGGATCTAGTAAAGATGGATATGGGAATCACCATGGAAGGTGGAACATCAATACTTTTTCAAATGGTTTCCAAACCATCTATACTAGAAAGGATAAAGAGTTTCGGGCTGATGATGGGGAGTTTCTAAAGAAGATTATTTCTTTTAATGATGGGAGATTCAGTGAATTTGTATATGAAGATGGGATTTTAAAATTTGGGAAGAGACATTGATTTTCCGATATATCTGATATAAAAAGGGAATTGTTGTATGATTTTCATTGCTCCAATTTCTCTATACACCCTGGGATCACCAAAATGTATAGATATTTAAAAGAACATTTTTGGTGGGACAACATGAAGAGGGAGATTTCTAATTTTGTGTCAAGATTTATTATTTTTCAACTAGTGAATGTTGGAAGGTAACAGCCTAGAGGAGTCATGCAACCTCTTCCCATACCAAATTGAAAATTGGATAATATTACGATGCACTTTGTCATGGGACTACCAAAGACTCCTAGAAAGACTGACTCAATATGGGTCATTTATGATCGTCTTACCAAGTAAGCACATTTTCTTACTATAAGAGAAGAATTGCCACTTTAATTATTAGAAAAACTATATATTAATGAAGTTGTAAGACATCATGGAGTACCACTATCGATTGTTTCTGATCTTGATCCACATTTTACATCAAGATTATTGAAAAGTCTTTAGAAAGCCCTGGATACTGAACTTCGTTCGAGCACTGCCTACCATCCCCAAACAGATGGACAATCAGAACGGACTATTTAAACCTTAGAAGACATGTTGAGATCATGCTCACTTGACATTCAAGGTATTTGGGATCAATATTTACCTCTGGTAGAATTTTCCTATAACAATATCTTTCATTAATTTATTTAGATGGCACCATATGAAGCGTTATATGGATAGAGATTTCACACACCAACCTGTTGGGATGATATTGGTGAAAGAAAACTCATAGGGCCAGAACTGGTGGAGGAAATTATGGAAAAGGTGAAGGTAATCCAAAACCACATTAAATAAGCTCAAAGTAGGCATAAGAGATATGATGATAACTGAAGGAAGAATTTGGAATTTCAGGTAAGAGATCATGTTTTCTTGAAGGTATCTCTATGGAAGGGTGTTATACATTTTGGCAAGAATGGTAAATTGAGTCCCAGGTACATCAGACCTTTCTAAATTCTAGAACGAATTAGGGTTTTAGCTTACCATTCGGCAATGCTGCCAAGTCTCTACAATGTTCATGATGTGTTACACGTATCACTGTTGAGAAAATGCATGCCTGACCCAATGCATATACTCACCTATGAGGAATTAAGACTGGAACCCAATCTATCTTATTGGGAAGAGCCTGTCAGGGTTCTTGATAAAAGAGAACATGTATTGTGAAACCAGACTACTCTTCTGGTAAAAGTTCTATGGAGAAACCATAAGATGGGAGAGGCAACATGGGAACTTGAATAACTTATGATGAAGAACCACCCGAGTCTTTTTATGCAATAATATTCTATAAATTTTGAGGACTAAATCATTTGAAGGAGGGGAGAATGTAACACACCAAGGTTCCACGATATGCTTCTCTTTGAATAATACAATATCTTGTGTTCTACGCAATGTCAAGTTTCAACACACCACAACCAATCAAACTAGCCGTTATGAATAGGAATACCCACTTTTTGAAATTTTATAAATTTTACCTTTCAAAATGAACTTCATTTTTGGATTCATTGTATCAAAATTAGTGTAGGGTGATTTTTTGGTATTTTTCTGAAAACTTTAAATTTTTTATGAATAGTGAAAAACACTAAGTTATAGTTTAAAACAAAATTTTTATTTAAATTTTTATTTATTTCATTTAAATTCTTTTAAGTCAAAATAGATACATAATACGTATGTATGTTAAATTTAATTCATTGATGTCAGTTCATCATAATTATATATATATATATATATATATATAATTTACTGAAATTTTTAAAGTCTTTTACCCACCTCCTAGGAGCATTTGCAAATTTACATAAAACTTAATTGTAAAGCTTCTGTGAGTTCAATTTCAACAATATGAGAGACATGGTTGATATCAGTAATTAAAATTTGGTTCAATAAGATGAATATAACTTTTGGTGAATAGTAACTTTTCACATTTATTTACCACTACTAAAAGTAAATAGGGTAATTATGGGTAATATGACATTATTATTACCCTAACACATGTCCTAATTATATTTTCTAAATTGAATTCGAAAAAAACAACCTTACGAATTAAATATGATCCTTTAGGTCCACTTGGATTAGATTAGAACATTTATTATTATTTAATTCAATGAAAAGTTAAAAATGTTAAATTCAATGTTTAATAACTAAACCATTTTTAATATACGGTTACACAAAAGATAAATTCTACTATAAAAATTAATGGAAAGCTAAAAATACTTCATAAGTAATGGTATATTATTTATATTTTTTAGACATTAAATAATTAAATTTATTTATGACATAATGATGATGCGGTAACTACAGTATTAATGAAAGATTAAAATAATTGATATTATAAATATCTAAATAAATGTAATTTGATAATTTTTATGAATTCCACTAATTCTATATGTGAATATTACATATTAGGGTTGGTTATATGAATTTAGTTCAATGTAATAATGCTGTTATGAATTTAGAAAAAACAATATACCCAATAGTGTCAAAGTTGACATAAAAAAGTTTTTTAAATAGTTATTATATTATTATTTTTATAATATTCCTAAAAATATATGGTTAGTTAAAAAGACATATATAATGATAGGTGTGTAATTAATGAACCAGTTGGGGTTCTCTTGGAAGTATATAGTATGTTTATTAACGATATAATATAAAAATACAAAGAGACGTGGTAAATGTCAAACTATTTAACTAAGAGTTAAATATAAATGATAAGGTTAATATAGTGAACCAAACCTGTCTAAAACCTATTGGAGTAGTGTTTTTAGACCCATAACCACCTTTTCATTCAAATAATTCATTTTTTATATCCTAGAAACCGAAAATTATTTTATTATAAAATAAATTTTCTAGCTTTTCTTAAGGTTCCCCCCACCCCTCTTATAAAAGGGAACTCCCGCTTCTCTCTAATTCACAGCTTCGAAACCATTTGGCTCAGTCAAACCCTGCCCAAATACCCTTTTAACTTTCCTCCCTTCATCATAGAGGCCATACTTTTGTCAGGAAGCCATCTTAAGGATCCCTTTTGATCAAATCAAAAGGGAGAACCTGAAGAAGAGGTAAATATTTTATCACCTCTTTTAAGTTATTTTCTTATTCCACTTCCTCTTTATTTGTTGTTTCCATTATAAAATAAGTAAATATAGTATTATATATATACTGTGATGTTATTATAAATATTTCACAACCATATTTATTATTCTATCCATCCTTTGAATGACATGTCACCATAAGTGCGTAAGTACGACTTACTGTCTCCACGTCGTGTTGTAATTGTTATTCAATACATTATTATTTTTATGGGAATAATAATGATGTGTAATTGATAAAAATAATTAATATAACATGATAATTATTCTTTATATATGATATACCATCCAATTAGAATTTATTTTAAAATCAAAATAATGATATTGTTGCTCCTGTGTACGTTCGGATTAACGTCTCCACGAATGCGATGAGATTAATTCCCCATCATATCCATTCAAGTATAATTTTCATTAGACGATTAAAACTATTGTTTAAAGACATAATATCATTTATAATATGAATAAGATACACCCCATCCATAACAGACATTACTTACATAACAAATCATGTAAAGGGAAACGAATCAGTTAACACCCGAAACGATGACAATAATAAGATATTATTAACAAAGAAATGATAAAAGATCATATATGATATCATATTAATGTATATGATTCTTGTATAATTTAATAACAATTATATCACCATTATAAAGGAGTTTAACCTACCCCCAACCAAGGAAAATTACAATGTAAGGGTTAGTTTCACAATCTCTTCATTATCTGAGATTGTTTATACGTAATTATCTACTGGGACCTCTTTATCATCCACATCCATGCTTCATAAAAATTTATTTCAAACCCTTTTTAATATTTAATAGAAAATAGTTTAAAGTCATTTAAAACATTATTTGACCTTATATGTTTTAATGGAATCTTTCCGTTGTTTTCCAAACAAGGTACTTTATGACCTTATTGACAAAATTAAGGTAAAAATGTTTTTTTAACTTATACAGCAAGTGCGGCTATTTTCTCCATTATCACATTGTCGAAGCTTCCCTTAAAATCTTATAATAATATTTTCAAATATAAATATTTTCTTTTATAATTACTTGACTTTTAAATGATTTCAAAATAGAAGGATATATTTCTCTAAAAGGAATTTTATTTCTTCTATGTCAACATCCATTGATGGATTTTAAGCTTATTTGAAGTTGATTTATTATGATACGAAACTTCCACATAGTATTGATGTTTTTGTGATATGTTTGACTGTGGATTTGTTTTTTATACATTTCATGGTTTATGGATAATGTATCGACATTTTATATGCATGTTTTGATAAGAAGATTATATTATGTTTAAACCTTTTCATATGAGGAATGCATTGGACTTAGAAAGTGACAGGTCAAGCCCTCTATAGCTCCTTGATGCATCGGTAGGTCTCATGAGAAAAACTAGTTTCTTGGAACAAGGCTTTGAAAAACCCTTATTTGTAGTCTTGGCACAAGTATTTTACTATGTGGTTATGAAGTCTGACATTATGCATTCCATCATTAAGAAAGTGGCTATTGATATTGCATGTGATTATTCGACTAGTAGAATATCCATGTCAATAAGTAAATGGAATTATTTGATTTTATCTTTGCTATATTATGGTGAATTTATTGTTTAAATAGATTTTGTTTTAGTATTATAAATTACCTCAAATGTTTATACTTATTTAAGAATGTTTCTGCTGTATTTTTATCCTTACTAAGCATCTGAGATCACCCCTTTCTATGTTTTATTTTTACAGAAAGCGAAAATGTATATTATGACTGACCTGTAGTGATAGTCTAAGGGATATGTGTGTAGCCTATGGAGACTATGTTGTTGTAGTTTTTCATTTTATAATTTAATGTAAATCTTATAAATGTATCTAGTACTTACAATGCTTCTGAACTAATCGATCTTTTGAGACTTGATATTTTGTGATCATGCCAATGTTATGTAATAATTCACTGACTCTGGGATTCTGGGGTCAGAGCGTTACAATCTACAGGAATATGATCCTTTATGTCGGTTATTTCTAGAATATTATTGTCAATTTAAGACGAATATGGGATATAATAAATGTTAAAATATAAATTCCTCGTTAGAATGTACTAACAGACCTCTGGAATTTGAGAAGGTATATGTGTCAGCTTCAATATATCATATAAATGATATTTGTGTAGTCATTCATCTGTATAAGTGGGGATATAATCTTTGCATAAATAGGCTAGTGGATTATGTTAAGTAGCTTCATTGGTAGGAATATGATACTACTCCATGTTTTCCTAAAAGTACATCGGTTGGAGGAGGGGTGTGAGCCTAGTAATGCGATTTTGGAGTATCTCACATGTATGTTTTTGAATTTAATATGAGATTATCACAAAGAATGTGCCAAACCCACTTGGTGATCCTCGATCAGAATAGGGATATGAGCACAAACCTATGCCTTTGGAGTATGCCATAATTTGTTTTTGATAGAAATATGCACCTGTATAGAGACATGTTCAAATCTAATTTGATTATCCACAGTTAGAATGTGGATATCAGCCATGCCTGGTGCCTCATCCTTTAATGGAATATGATGATTATACTCTATGATGTGATAAAGAATGTATTATTTTTCCCTATTACACACATGTTCATACTAATCAATGTTATATGATACTATAGATTTCAGGATATGAATATTTTCTATTCCATGAATTTATAATAAAGTTAGAATATGAAAATGGATCTCTTTAGTTGTTGCTATACTGTAGAGACACATTATGAAAATGTGTGTTGGAATGTTGGCCTCTACATTATTAGTCCCAAAAATATTATGGATTATCTTCAATTAATGAATGGATATAATCCCACTCATATCCTCTTTGTTCTATCGATATATGAAAATTAGAATCTAGCATGGGGTTAGAGATATGTTCCTCCCCCATGCTTGTAACATGAATATGCATGTAGACATAATTTGAAACAGGATCTATATGAATATGCCTATGGATACCAACAAAATTTGTAGAAGTTCATCATCATCTAAAGTCAGAATATGATCCAACATCTATTTATCCCCTTCTGGACATTCCCCAAAAGGCTTCCTTTTTTACTTGTTCATGAGTTACTATGGTTTTTATTTTTTGGGTGGTTTCCCTAGTAGGTGAATAAGGGAAAAAAACAAGATGATGTTGGTAGTGTTGGTTGAGAGGAGGCTGCCTCAGTGGATCCTAATATGGAATGGATTTTTATTCGTCTCATTGATACTCCATCCTAAGATATGGAAGGTGATTATTTCCATACTCCATGGATAATATTTCCAAGTTATTGGTTGTGGTGAGGGATTCCACTAGTTTCTATGTAACATTACCTAAATGAAATGGTATCATCCACACTAGTGTCTTGTGGACTTTACTTGTAGCCTCAAGAGTTGGTATAATTCCTTATCAGTGGTATTATTTAACCATCACATTCACCACATAGAGATGAATGTATCATGTGGGTGCGGTTTTTTTGATCTATAGAGGTTGTAATAGTAGATGAGGTTCTAAAAAGTATTCTTGATTAATACACGAACATGGGTAAAGATTCTTTTTGTGAGATCATAATATATAGTCTTGATGAAAAAAATGAATAAGGTCACTAATCAATGCATCATCTCATGTATGAATGATGAAAAATATGCTATGAAAAGGTAACCAGATTTTTAATTATTCTTCCCAGTTTGGGAATTTTTATCACAAGAAATTTTCATAGTTATAATTGACATATTTTAAGGGAACCATTGTTATAATTTATTTCATGCTGGGAATATAGTTTTCATTGTCATAGGTTATAAGAAACTAAATACCCCAATGCATGGTCAACCATTCGTTTTTATTATTTGAGATATTCACGTGAAGTTTACCAATTTTAATTTCTTCAAAAGATGATGTATGGGGTCTATAAGGTATGTTTCCTAATGATTATAATGATTCCATAATTTCCACTTTGCGTATATTCACACTAGGTTTACCATCTTCACATACTATTTTATGATTGATTGTGGTGGGATCAAGTATGGTTGAAAAATCATTCACATCTGGCTTATCATTTCTATCTTTAATATAATCTCTCAATGGTTCCCACATCAATAATTTGTTGAATACCTACTCTCCAAAGGATGGTAATCACATGGGGTTTCAAAACCAATTATTTTTATGAACTCACATTCATTGGTAGGATTAGAGTCTGAGATCATCATACCCTTTATTGGGGAATTATTTCCTATTTTGGAACTCTCTTATTGATTAAATATATGTTTTTGAGTTTCTTCCAAATCTCAATATAGGACTAGTTACCCAAACATAATAATTAGTGTTTATTACTTATATGTGTAAAGGGGTTCCATTAATGAGACCATATATTTGTATCTAAGGTTCTTCATTTTTTCCCATTATTTCATATATATTGGTAGGTGTTTATATATTTGAATATGTATAACCAGGAACTATAGATTTTATTACCATCAAAGTAGGCGATTGGTGTTTTGAATATGGGATTGAACCTTTATGAGGTTTCCTATGTATCTTGATTATAATAGGAATCGAAACCCAAATAGTTAATTTCAGTCCCATCCATGTAATTTAATGTCCTGTAGAAAGGACATGTATGAGGGAACATAAGAACTGTATAAAGTGTTCTATCATTGGTAAGGATTCTTATATATCATTAATATAACGGGAATCAAATTCATCATAGTTTGATCCGTGTTCATCCTGCTGATGGGAAGAAAAAGATACATAATTTTCATCAGTGTTATTTTCATATAGTTAATCAATACAGGAATACCTTTAAGAAATTTCCCTATATGGAATCCAAATTAAAGAATAAATCATATAATGTCACTGAACATGTCTTACACACTGAGGTTTCTATGGTAGGGGGATTTATAATGTGAGTGATATAACAATTCCTTGTCCCTAAACCCACTTGATCCATGATTGGCGTGAGAAAAAATGGATATAAAATTATAAAATTTGTTATATAAGAATTAAGGATTTGTAAACCATTACAGCCCCTGTGGGATATTTGATATGGATCATGGGCCTTAGGAAGGTGTCTTACATATACTATTTATTGTTGGAATCAAATTCCTCATAGTTCAGTTCAATCCTAACCCACTAATGGGTTTGAAGTAAGTAAGGTAATATCTAAGTCATTCACATAAAAAGATTTCTGTGTATAAACCCACTTCTCATCCAAAGAAGTATGATGAATTATGGTAGACATATAGGTGAGTTTAGTACAATGAGATAAGAATAATTGGTATATGATGGGACTTACACTATGGTGGATGCCCATTAGAGCATGATCCTTAGGATAGTGTCCTACGTATTGTTTTTGTATAGGAATCCAAGTTCTCCTATTTCATTCTTTGGTGTGTCCACATATGTCTAATAGGAAATTTTAGCATGTCATAGGGAGTCTTCCTGACATTCTTGACATGTTATAAGGTCTATGTCTGACATGTCTAGAGTGTTTACTAGAAATGTCCTCCATCTTTTCTTGACATGTACTTATTATTTATCAAACATTTTCTGAGTATCAATCTTACAATTCTTATAGGTATCATAGAGCTTCACATGATTGAGGCATTTATGTCATAGAAATACTACATGACCTAAATGTAATTTCCATATGACTATCGCATAACATGGATTTCATGTTTTATGGTCTTCACATGATTAACAGAGACACACCCAAGGGTATCACATGATTCGAGATGCTAATGATGAAGGTTTTCACATGATCTATCTTTAAAGTCTATCGGAATTTTCATAACATGGGAGACATATCTAAGAGTCTTCATGTGACTAATCGAGAAACATCCATGTATATCACCTGATCAAGGATGATATATTGGAAGGCTATCACATGATCTATCTAGAATGACCATAGAACGTCTACTGATTTGGAGGACATGTTTGAGGACTTCGCATCACTTTCCTAACATGTCTAATGGTTCTCTATTGATCAAATGTTGAAATATAAAAGGGTGCCAAATAATCAGTGTAGTAATGCCAGATGTTTATAGTATGATCTAGCCGAATGTCTATAGGATTTAACATGACATGGATGCTTTGTCTCGAGTACTTTGAAAGACCGATTTTACATGATTGGAGAACTATACATGTCCTTATTGATATGTTCTTTCACAATCTCATTATATAGATGTGTTAATCAATGAACATAATGAATTTTCATGAAAATCATCATATATTTCTTCATGTAATTATTCCAACTTTTTCGTCCATTATTTATTATATTCCACAATATATTTCATGTGTTAGTTTTTTTATGTTTCTTATTAGAAATTCTACATGTGGAAGTTCCTACTCATAATCTAGAAGGCTCACAAGATAGCTTTTGTGTGATCAATATGGTGATCACATGAGGTATATATACATTTCACATAATATCTTAAGTAATCCCCTTAGATTTTACCTGGAGGAAAACTATTGTGATTATGGGGATTTATTCTCTAATAAGTCTTCTCTCACTTATGTGATCTTATTACTATGTCAGGCATGTTTTTGTGTGTATCCCAATTTTCTGAGGGGAGGAGTTTCTATGAAACAATTCCATGGTTATATGACTTCTTACAGGGTATATCTATCACATATATGGGATTTAGTTAGTTGATGGAGTATTTCATTATGTGCTTCACATAACCCTATCACGGGTCATTCATAGAATCCCATGATAAATAGGGACCATGTGAAAAATCTCTCATTAAGAAATTTTTTAGACCCTTGGATTTCCTAATTGATTTATCAATATCATGTTGAAATGTCAATGAGATTCTTCAAGACCATTCAATCATTTCTGAGATTTACAATGAGATCAGATTGACTATTGAAAGGGCTTTCTTATGATCGATGGAGAATTTTTTGGGCTTATTTATGAGATCAAGTAGTCTTGTCAGACACCATTCGTGATATCAATCTTACATGTTTAAGGGAATTCATGCGATCAATGTTGACTGCATGAGGCACATAACCCATTCAGATGACAAATAGAATAACTTCATAAACTTGAAGCCTATGTCTTTTTCAGAATTATTTAATTACATTACTAGGGGATTTGGGTGATTATCAGGTTTGTATCTTCTATTATGTCTCATGATTGGAGGATCTCATTGTAAAGACATCACATGATCATTATAATTTTTCTAAACTTCTTCCGATGAATAGGAGGGCTTGTCTTACAGACATCATGTGGTGATTAATAGATATTGTAAAGCATTTGAATCACTCGCATGACTTTCCCCAGGTCTAGCGATCATGTGTATTCTTAGGGGTCATGTGATACACATGGCCTAGACACTTTTTCTCTGTGTAATTATGTTACTCCATCAATTTTCTTCTAGAGAAAATAATACCCATGATTTGGTTTTTTTATCAATTATATAATTTCTAATGCCAATTTGGAATATGCCTCCTATAATTAAATATCATTTATTCTAAATTTAAATGAATGCATTTCATTTTTTTACTATTTATATATTTAAGAAAATAATGATTTTTAGTATAAATATATATTAATAAATCGATAAAAACTGTGAACCCATTTTTGGGTTTAAAAAAAATAATATTTTAATATCATATTTTAGAACTCCAAACAAAAATTAACATGATTATGCAACATGATTAACATAAAATAACATCCCATGAAAACCGTTATCATAACTGGAAAACCATTTAACAATGGTATAGTATAAAAAATAATTATAGTATCTCTATAAAAGGTTATCTTACTATGAAAATGGGTCTTAAATTAATAGTGAGGAATGATTAAAGAAAATATTGGGTTCATTTTCTCTTTAATTATCTATTAATTTCCTATTTGATGTGTTCTGTTATAAAATTTTCCATGTTTAATTTCAAAATATCAATATTTTTTACATACATTGTAGAATTAAAATTTTCTATTAGTATTAACATGTATTAAATATTCCCCAAATGTTCATATAATTTACCCATATTCATTATAATTGATTTCTAACCCTATAAATATTACTCTAGGTATGTTATTAGAAATTTATTTTCTAGTAAGAGTGGTGTCACATGACCTTAGTTTTCTGTTACAAAATGATAACATGTCCATTTATTATCTATTGGAGAATAATTTAGTGTAGTTTCCTCATATTCATATAAAATGCTAATATATTTTATTAATACCTTTATTAAAAATTGTAACAAAATTTTTATAATAGGATTAATTATCCCCTCATTTTTTATAATCATATATTATATATATTATTTATAAATAATTCATCGAATTTTAATCGATTAATGGGATTTTTATATATTTCTTCATATGAAACAAAAGTATTTATAATGTTTATTACTTAATTAATTGACTATATCCTCATGAATTTCTCAATACATGGGTATTTACACTATATTTTTGGGTTTGATATGCTTTGAACTAAAATTAATAAATATGAACTATGTAATTTAAAGGAATAATTATTTGTTTATTTTTTCTAATTCGACATTTGTAATATAATTATGGTATTGTACTATTAACATGTGATAGTGATAGAGGTATGACATGGTAATATAATAATCCATATGAATTATTTATGATTTGATAATGTCCCAACCAGCATCAGGATGACATTTCCATCCATTATATTCCAATATTTAAAGAATAAAATATATCATGGATGGTAGAAATTCTATGTCACCATCTATATCAGCATTCAAAAATGAAAAAACTCTATCTCTATGTTCTATTCCAATTTATGATACAACCACACCATAATGTGATCTTCATTCATTCCTATAAGAGAATTTCAGAATTTTTGTTTCCCATGATACTACCAAGTATAGTTTCATTCTTTAATGACAAAAACGTTATTGATAAGAATAGTTGTTTTTTGCTAATGTATAATGTTTTATAAAATTTCTAAGTTGATTTTTGGTTTAAATTTCCTCACTGTATGTAAGATTATCTTTCTATAAATACATATAACCCCCTGATAATAAATGATAATAATACTTCACTATATCCAGCCACATTATATCTTTAAACATTCAAATACTATAATTTTTCCCCAAAATAGATTTATTCAGATCCATATCTTAGTTTATAATACTAATGCGGTCTATAGCACACCCATCTCACTATCTATGACACTAAAGAAACTACAGATTCCACTATCAATTCTAAAAAGTTCATCCAAAATCAACATTAATGAATCTTGAAGTAGAAGGATAGAAAAATAGGAAATTTATTCTCTAGGAAAAAAATAAATATATCTTATCCATTATTGATGTTAGGTCTCCACATGAAATTCTTGAAAATAACAAGGTATTAATGTATACCCCCAATAAAATATATGACTATTATAAATGAAAATACGTGACTTGGATGTCAAGGAAGTGTAAAATGATGAAGACCCAAAAAATATTCATGATTAATGATCATACAACAAAAAGACATAGACCCAGTACAAAAATCATTAATCATACTTTTCCCTTGAGAAACATGATTAGCCAAAAAATATACATCTCTATTTCCCTCACACCATGTATGTTTGATATTATCTTTTCCATCCAAAAGATATTTTAATGAATAAATGTAATATAAAATGGACTAGTTGGTTATACTCTAGCCTGTGATATCTATATTCACCAAGGAAGAATCTAGCTCAATATCTCGAATACTGATATTATATATCCTAAAAATGAGAAGTCCACTAATAAGAGCTTTTTCCTCCACAAGAAGTGAAGAACTAGGATCATAAACAACACTAAAGGTAATATCAACAGACCCCCACATATTATTGAACCAACCCACCACCTCTCATATGTCCCAAAATGGTTTATATTTTGTTTTTATCCATCATATGGAAGATAAATGGAATATGGTATGATTATTTTCTTGAAATCATATCATTTTTCATGGGTATCAATTTATTTATTCATCTAACAAGGTGAGGTAATTAATTCTCCATATATATTATTGGGAACTATCTTACAACACTATACCAAAAAGATATATATTTATATCAGCATTCCCTCATAATTCAATTTTTCTTTACATGAGAAAAATATTTAGGTATGAATTCATGTAATGATGTTTCTTTTGGTTACTAATTTTGGTTTTTCATTTGATGTAAATTTTATCTACAATGAAGGAACTCTTTTGTGTGTTCACCATAGGATTAAATCATCTTCACTCTATCATTTGATTATGTTTTTTTAAATTTCATTTAAAAAATATTAATCATTTTAAGTTCCAATTTTTTCTATATATTAAAAAATAAAATATGTAAAAATAATAATTATTTAGTTTTTTGAATTTTATTATTTGATAAAAATGATTTCTATTAATAACTAATAATTATTTATGATTTAGAAATATTGTTCAGATTGGAATACTATAATTGATCCCATAAAATAATATATTATTTCTTCATATGATTTAAATTTTCATTTTTCATAATTATTTTAAAAATAATTAATTCTTACCCCATTGTTTTATTTCATTTTATTATAATTTTTTCTCACTATGCAAAATAAGATATGGACAAAATAGACTAAAAGAGAATGTATCCAGATTAGCAATATGCATGCGTAAATGATAAATTTGTTCTTAAATAAATTCCACCAAAATATAAAGGCTAAATAATAATCCAATAGTTTTTACAAATAAATAAAATATTTGTTCATAACTATATATATAGAAGCACTACATTTCTATATGTGAATATTCCATTATTTTAAAGAATAACATCATAATATCATTACAATATAAGGATCCAAATGTTTAGTATCTTGGGGAAATTAGAGTTATACAATAATTTTACATAATAAAACACAAATATTAATTTAAATACTTCTTCATTTTCTTTATAATTATTGTGTTCTCATTAGTACATGTAATCACCTGATGATATACATTAAAAAGGGTTTATCTAAAATCCTAGCAAAACTAAGAATAAGGGACATTAATCAATATAAAATGTGTGAGAACAATCTTCATCATAGTATCATAATCCTAGAATCATCATCATGATCCTAGGGTATATATTAGATAAAGTCATATAAATTAGAAATGCATAAATATGAAACATCATGTCCTAGTGGTCAAATCCCACCCGCATTTCTGAACAAATCTAACATCCATTTCACGCGTAGCATATGTGAAAAACCATAACATCATCATTATGAAAAATATCTAGAATCATGTTCAAACATAATAAAAATTATCTCATGATACACATCATATTACCCAACCCATTAGTGGTCTATATATTTATGGGCCCACATATCACATCATAATGTTTACATGATCATGTATAACACATCGAATGTATATCAATCAATTTCATGAGGTAACACACATACAGAAATTAGGTTAATAAGTATTTCATAAATCAATGTTTCATGAATAGTATTTGATTTTATAAATTTTAATGGTAAAAGAATATATTTTATATAGGAATCATCAGTTTTTAGTGATGAAAAAATAACTCAAGAGGATTCAAGATTTCTTTTCGAAAGAATATTTATTTTGGAAAGTAAATATATTTTTCAAGGAAACAATTTGGAAAACATCATATCATAAAAACAAAAAGGTAATACGAAATAAATTATATTAAATTAAAATTAATGGAATATCCACATTTAAATTTGGCACGAAAGAGTTATAACCTTAAGAAATGGAGATGGGTTCCAAAATCAACTTACCTTATGTTTGAATGTGTTCTTAAAATGCACTTAATATCTAATATGTTAAAATTATTTTCATTAAATACATAATTTAGAACCACTTATATAAGTATTTAATTTATTAAAATTTTTTTAATTTCATTTATGGCTATCTTTATGAGTCATACAGTTCAACCTCATCCTTCTAAGAGTGTTTGTCTTCGTGGTGTCATGGCCGGTTTACTTTGGTTTGATTATGGAAGTTCCTATGAAATAGGAATAATTATTCAGAAGTAATATTATATGTTATTAATGATATTCCATAATTTTTCGTGGTAATATATATCATTTTGTTTTTTGTTACGAGGATTATTCATCTGATAAAACTTTAATGAAAAATGTTTAGTTTATTTTGGTTGTTTGTTCGGTCACCATTAACTAGTTTCTATATATTTAATATTATATAAAAAAATTACATCTATAACATTAAAAAAGATCTTATTAACATATTATAATATTTTTTAACAATATTAATGGTTTTATGACCATCCTTTAATGCTGTAATGGAAAATGAAAACTCATCATCCACAAAGGCGATGAATTGACATGTCACAGATGATGTTTTAATTTATTGAATATAAAAGGAACAGAAGAGATTTGATGATTTATATTTCATTAACACAATGAAATTATTATATATATATATATGTGATAATGGATTTATCATGCCATTTTTTATAGGTGAGTTGGGTAGAGGATAAGAAAAGATAATAAATTAAAAGAGACAAATTGATGATTTTACCTCTTGGTTGTTGTCTCCTTGAGACCCTGCTCAAGGAATTTGGGTTTTTTATTTTATAAAAATGGTCGGTTCTTGAACATTGGGAAGACTATTTTAAAGGTAATTGTTAATAATTTATACAATATAAAAGGATTTAATGGTGTGAAGAGATGGTGTGGTGAAGGGTCGTACTTATTTGGCATGGGAGGGGTGTTTTTTATTATTTTAATCATTTTATTATTATTTTCGATTAAGACTATTATAAGTGTTGATTATTGTGAATAAATAAAATATATGGTTAAATATAGTTTGATAAAATGGGTGATTACGTTATCCAATCATCATCCAAGAATAAAAAATTCTTGTATAAATCTCATACCGTAAATTACAATATTTCACTATTCAGTAAATTTCAAATATTTTAATGAAATCCAAAAAACTCACCCTATAAATTTTTCGATATAAATATTTCAAAAAAGGAATCCAGTTCAGGAAAATAATTTTCTAAATATGGGAAATTTAAACATTTGTTAAATTCATTATTTATTAAGAAAATATTGATTTTAATATTATAATTGATTTTATTTCCTTCTAAAAAACTAATTAATGTCTGATATTATTATATTATAGTTATACTAATACGTATTATTAATTTATGATTATATTTTATTAAAATAAATTTTATTTTATAGCATTATATAAATTAATAAAATTTAAAAACGTCAATTTTTTTTTCAAAAACACCAACCCTTATTTTATCATATATAAAACATTTATTTACATATTCCATGATATTATAAGGTGATATTTTCTTTTATAAGATACTTAAGATTTATTTATTCTCTTATATGTGATGTTACTATTCTATGATTCTTATTATTATTCATAATAGTCATATTAATCATCTAAAAATTAGCTTACTATTCAATCGATATAGGATAATTAATTTCAATAAATATCATGTATATATTTACTAATTTATGGGAATAATGTTTTTATTTAGTTCATTATGTGATGTATTTGTTTTATACTATATAAGATAAATTATTAGATGGTAGATTTCATTGATTATATTTTGTGTCATTAGATTTATAAGGAAAAGGCCATAAAACGTTACATAATCTTGATTTAAATGGATAATTAACATTGAGGATCATTTCAAGTTTAGAGTTTTAGAGAATTAGCCCATAACTATTATATTACATCTCATAATATACAAAGTACCCACTTCCACTCAGTTTCCATTTTTTTCATAAAATAAAAACTCTTGAAAAAAAGAGCCATGTCTAGTTCCATGTTTTAGATAGCATGCCATTTCTTGGATCCCATCCGTGAACATATTCATCTTTAAGTCCTTTGAAATACATTTCAAAACATGGACTGAGCATAAAAAATCATAGTAAGGGTTATAAAAAAATGAAGAAAACAGTAGTCCATCAAAACATAATATTTTTAACATAACTAATTAAATCATAAGAATTATGAATAACACATAGTAATCATAAATGAAAAAGGAAAATTCTGGTATCTATATCATACATAAATTGTAGCTATCATAGCTACAAAGGGAGTTATGTTTCGAATACCCATTACAATATATTCTCTAAATCTCTTAGGAGAAACATTCAAATTTACCTCTATCATGTTAACCAGTGCATTTGAGAGCTATCTCAGCCTCACCTGCCCTAGGTTCCTCATGGAACTACTCGTATACGTAAACACTTTCCAATAACCATAATATATTCACAACACATAAAAGAAACATTAAAGAAAGATAACATTTCCACATTTAAATCATAATATATAATTTAAATATATTTACATAACAAATACATTATGAAAACAATTTTTATTACCAAAATATGTAAAAAGGGTATATGGTATTTATTTTCATTTTAAAAACATTATGTCTTGTTAAGGAAGCCAAAGATCAAATAATACTTGTGGTGGTGGAATGGTAGTTGTCAATGCTTACATTAAAAAGAAGCATTCTATTTTTGAATTTTAGTAAAACTACCTGTAAAAAAATATTCCTTTTGAATTAAATGAAAAGTCAAAGGTGTTTATACACCATCTAAAATAGAGTCATGTATAAAACAAAAAATTCCTCAATGAATGGAGATTTAGACGAAGAACCTTACCTCGTGTCAGACTTGACCCATTCGTTCTTTAATCTTCTGAATAATAAACTAAAGTTAATTTATACTTGATTAAGACCATTTTTTATGTTTATTATTCCTTTTATGTCACATATTACCATGTTACAAACATTATGTAATCATTTAAGTTAAAAATGGTCGTTTTTTCGATATTTGATACTTGAGTCAAAAATGAACTTCTTATAATTACAAGTTGTTCATGTGGTAGAAATTCCATTATCACCAGAATGATATTCATGATTAAGATATCATATATATCATATATATCCAGTATATATATATATATGTGTATTTATAATAGTACATAACATTTGGAGATTAGAAATTAAATGCACTGTTTATGGAGACGGTAAGTCGTACGTACGCATGAACACTACTTTAATTTCTATTTCATATTTAATGGAATGATAAATTAATGATACATAGATAAATTAAAATTTCAGTATAATATCATATATAATTTTAGTTACTCTATCCTTTAAATGTTCCACGTATGGCAGGGATGAGTCATATCTCTTTGAGGGGGCGGTAGTCCGCACTTCGTCAAATTAAATTATCATTTTTACCCATTATGGAAACCGTAAAAGTTTGATATAAATTAAAAATAGAGAAGTATAGATACAATATAAATATAATATATATCAAATAAAAATACAGTTCCAGCATAATCTCCACCATGAGAGGTGGTAGGAAATATTGAACAATCATCGTTTCCGGAGGCAGTAGTTTGTCGTCCAATGAAACAGTATGTTCTTTACCCATTATATGGAGGTGTGTGTATGTGTAGTTATAATAATTCTCATAAAAACAACCTTTTATATTTAGGATAATGGTTTTTTTATAAAATAAAGGAATAAAAAGTGTTTAGGGGTTGGATAATTAAAATAAAAGAAAATAACTTAAGAGAAAACGTTACCTTTAAATTGGGTATCTTCCTTAGGATTGAACAAAAAGATTCACTTGAAGTGCCTTCTTCCTATGGTAAGGATTCTAAGATGAAGAGAGGTATGTAGGGAGTTCAATTGGGCTGATTTTGGATGGGAAAAGGGCTTGAGAATTGTGAGTAATGGGTTATAGGTGAGGGATTTTTATAAGGGGAGAGGGGCTCTATAGGAAAGCGTGAAAATATTATTTTATTATATAATTATTTTTTGTTTTTATATGTCAAAATCATATTAAAGACGAAGATAATATAACACATGGTCTAAATAAAATAATAAAATAAGAATTGGATAGGTTTTGGAAATTTTTTTAATCTTTAGAATCTTATTTATTTAAATCATTCATTAATGATGTAAACACTGTATCATTATTGTGTCATAAATAATTTTATTTATTTGACATCTAAAAATTATAAAACAAAATACCAAATATATTAAATAATTTCATATTTCTAATTAGTATTTATAGTCTAAGAGGTAACTTATACAACTTCAAGTAGAAATTGATTTACTAAAAGTAATGCATTTAACTAATTTTTGTCATTACTTTAAATTAATTAATATAAAGTTTCATTATCAGTCATAAGTGGCGACATGGGGTCCAAAAATGCCCCAAGAATGCCCAAGGTTGGAAATGTATCATCCAATAGGAATAGGGCACATGTTAGGGTAATTTTATAATATTATAATATTATTTTTTACCCTTACTTACAAGATTTAACCTTTTACCATGGTAAATAAAATATTTACTGATGTAAATATTCAGAACATCTAAAAATAAAAGTTACCTATTTACACAATTTGGACCTCATGATTCCAAATATAGATCCATTTTTTCAAATTTAGAACATAGAAGTGGCATATATTAATTTAAAAGTAATTTTTGTTGTCAAAACAAAAAAATGTATTTTTTAAGAAATAATAATTATCAAAAGATTGACACTTGTTTATGTCCAATTTCAAAGTAAAATTATTTACAATGACCAAAATTGGATTAACTGGTAAAAATATAATCTAATTACACTTTAAACCCAATTAAAAAGATATTATAACCATATAAATAAATAAGATTAAAAGACAAATTTGAATTAAAATACAGTATTTATCACCATTCATTAAAAATGAATTTTATCAGAAAAATAACAAAATTTAACGCAATGTAAATTATGATGTCCTGATCCTAAATAAGAATTTTATTTTGTCATATACAATGTATAAAATTGACCGAAACTATATTTTATGAGGGTTTTCCATTAAAAGGCGGTAAATCGACCGTTTAATGAATATTATAGTATTTATGCATAAAATCGGATTCTATCTTATTTTAGGCCTTTAAAATTTATTGGATAAATGTCAAAACATTTAACAAACATGTATATTCTTATTGTAGTTAGTTCTGTTCATTCCCACCAATACAACCGCTAGGTGTTAACTACCATTTAAAATACTATTATATTATTATTTTTCAGTATGACCCAACGTTGTGCGTAATGTAAAATTTCAAAGAAACCCCTTGTTGCGTATCAGGTATACCATCAAACATAGAATCCCGTTTAAAGTAAAAAATAATATTTAATTCAAAAATATTAATAAATATTAAAATATCATATCTTTTATTTACCTAGTATGTTAAATCCTTCCCCCTTTTTGAAATTGTGTCCTCTCAATTTTATTCACATATCAAATAAATGGGGTTATTTATCCTTCATATCATTTTCATATTCCCATGATGCCTCTTCACCAATATGGTTTTCCAAAAAAACTTTACCAGATCAATTACCTTATTCTGTAACACTTACTATCTTCAGTCAAGAATCTAGACTAGTTGTTCCTCATAAGAGAGATTCTCTTCTAACTGAACTTCCTCTAGGCTCAAAACATGAGATGGATCTGGAATATACTTTCTCAACATTGAAACATGGAAGACATTGGATACCTGGGATAAACATAGAGGTAAATCCACACTGTAGCAACAGATCCATATTTCTCTAGGATTTCGTAGTTTCTAATGAACTAAGGACACAACTTTCCCTTCTTACCAAAACACATCACACTTTCCCATGGAGAAACATTGAGAAATACATAATCACCTAGATCAAAAGAAATATCCCTCCTCTGGTTATCCGAATATATTTTCTTCCTAATCTGATCTGTTCTCATGTGCTTCTGAATCAACTGAACATTTTCTGTCCTCTCTTATACCAATTCTGTTCCAATAAACTACCTTTCACCAACTTCATCCCAAAAAGATGGGGTTTGATAGCGATTCCCATATAATGCCACAAATGGAGCCATTTTTGTTCTGGAATGAAAACTATTATTATAATAAAATTCAACTAGAGAAATTTGTTGGTCCTAACTTCCCCGGAAATCTAGTGAACATGCACGTAGCATATAATCCATAGTCTGAATTGTTCATTTTGACTGCCCATCTGATTGCGGATGAAAAACCGTACTCAAATTTAATTTAGTACCCAACAACTTTCGAAGGGCTTTCCAAAAGTTATAAGTAAACCTGGGATCACAATCAGATACAATTGAGAGGGGACTTCCATGAAACATGACTATCTCTTTAACATACAACCAAGAAAGTTGATCTTGAGACAAATTATCTCGAATAGGAATGAAGTGAGTTGATTTATTCAATCGATCAACAATAACCCATATTACATTATTACCTCGATATGACTTTGGTAATCTCACAAAGAAGCCCATGGATATATTTTCCCATTTCTACTCTGGAATTGGTAAATATTGAAGCATCCCTTTCATTAACTTCCGCTCTTCTTTAACATGTTTACAATTCAAACACTTCATAGTAAAATTAGCAATGTCTTTTTTCATTCTATCCCACCAGTAATACTTCCAAAGATCTCGATATAGCTTAGTACTACCAGGATGAACTGAAAATAGAGACCTATGAGCTTCACATAATAACATTTTATAAAATTGTGAATCAAAAGGTACAGATAATCAATTATTATACCTTAAAACACAATCATTATCAATGTTAAAATCAGGAAACATACCCTTCTAAACTAACTCAAACTTTTTCTGCAACTCACTATCTTCCTTATGTGCTTGCTTAATTTTGTCTAATAGGGATGATCTCACTAACACCTGAAACCAAACAATGTAATTTCCATCCTCAATAAATTATATTGCAATTTTCATAAATTCTTTAATAAAAGGATCATGTTTCAAACGTAAAATTATTAATAAAGAATTACTTTTTCGACTCAAAGCATCAGTCACTTTATTTTCTTTTCCTGGATGCTAATGGATAGTGCAATCATAATACTTGATTAATCCTAGCCATATCATATGTCTCATGTTAAATTATTTATGAGTGAATATATACTTCAAACTACTGTGGTCCATATATATTTCACATTTTATTCCATAAAAATTATGCCTCTAAAATTTTAAAGAAAAAAAACATCAGATAATTCCAAATCAAGTGTAGGGTAATTTAACTCATGAGGTTTAAAATGACGTGAAGCATAAGCAATTACCTGATCATTCTGTATAAGGACACAACCAAGTCCTTTAAAAAAGAATCACTATAGATAAAAACTCACCATTTCTGGAATGCAGTTATAAAACTAGATCATTCACCAATCTTGTTTTCAATTCTTGAAAACAATCATCACAATCTATTGTCCAGATGAACTTAAAACCTTTTTGAGTTAATTTAGTCATTAGACTATATAACTATGAAACATTATCAACAAACCTCCAACAATAACCTACTATACCAATTGAACTACAGATCTCAGAAATATTTGGGGGTCTTTTCCATTCTTCAAAAACTTTTGTATTAGAAGGATCAAAAGTTATGCCATTTTTTGAAACAATTTGACCAAGGAAAGAAACTTTTTGTAACCGAGACTCAAACTTTATGAATTTCCCATACGGTTTCTTTTATTTTATGGTTTTAAAGACTACCCTTAAATGACTTTCATGTTAATATTAACATTTAGAATAAATCAAAAAACCATTAATAAACACAACCACTAACTTATCAAAGAACTCATAGAAAACTCTATTAATAAGATCCATGAATATAGTAGGTGAATTGGTTAATCCAAAAGGCATAACCAAAAATTTATAATGGCCATATCTAGTACAAAATTCAGTCTAAGGAATGCATGATTTATTTACTTTCAACTGATGGAACCCCAACCTCAAGTCCATATTTGAAAAATACTGAGCTCCCTAGAGCTGATCAAACAAATCATTGATATTAGGGAAATGATACTTGTTCTTAATAGTGATGTTATTTAATGCTCTATAATCAAAAAAAAGTCTCATTGAACTATCTTTATTTTTAACAAACAAGACAGGAGAACCCCATGGTGATGTCCTAGGTCATATAAAACCTTTATCTAATAACACCAAAAATTTATTTTTTACTATAGAAGTTCAATTGGAGCCATTTGATAAGAAGGTTTTGAAATTGTATTAGCATCAAGAACTAAGGCAATGGTAAACTCAACTTCCCAATCATGTATAATACCAAGAAACTAATCAAGAAAAGCATAAATGTACTCATTTACCACTGACACATCATTAATATGAACAGTTCCTTTGTTTTTTACAATATGTGCAAGGTAACATTCATTTTCATATTTTACTAGTTTTTTAGCTTCCTGATATGTTATCAAAAGGAAGGTTTCTTAGTTTTACACAAACTAAAATTATTTCTGAAAAGATACCTCTTTAGTGGTGCAGTTAATCTTAGCATGATAAACTAAAAGCCAATCTATACCCAAAATAACATCAAACTCTACTAGAGGCAAAACAATAAGGTTTATAGGTAGATTATTACCTCACACAAGGAATAAAAGGTTATTATAGTTTATTTTTATCTCAACATCACCCCACCCCCCCTTGATGTTTTTTACCATAAGTTCATGATTCATATATTGAGATGGAATTACAAATTTACTAGAAAACTTCTCATAAATGAACGAATGTGTAGACCCTGAATCAAAAAACACATTGGAAATATCTGAAAAAACAAAAAGTGTACCTGATACTACTTAATTTGATGGCCTAACATATGATGAAGTAGTTGCAAAGGATTTTACCACCCCTTTATGCTTGTATTCTAGTGGGTTTCCCTCAGTTCAGTTCTTCACTGGACAATCATTTATATAAAGACCCATTTCATTTCACTTCAATATTTTTACTGATTGTAAATAAGATTTGATCTTACCATTACCCTAATCTTTTTATTGAAATTATGAGCCTTACATCCCATTTTACCACATCAGTAGCACTTACGAGAATTCAAAAGATATTCCCCAGCATGATTTTTACCACAATTTCCACAAACTGTAGACTTAAGTTTCTTACCATCAGACTTTATTGAAGTGTTCTTCTATTTTTTCTGCCACCTCGACCTCTTATTTTGTTGTTTTTAAAAGAACACTTGATCATTAGAAAACTCCATTTCCACCTTCTCCATAAATCAAACATGTTTTTCATAACTTTTGAACTCCCGAGAAACTAAATCCCTTCAATACTTTGGATTTAATCTTGAGTAAAACGGTTCATTTTACTATCAAGATCTCATATGAAATTTGGAGCATTCCTTGCCAGTCAAGTGAATTTTGATTCAAAAGTAGCCACTGAGTCGTCCTCCTGCCTCAATTCTAGGAATTTTTTTCCATAATAAGATGAACCACCTTAGGAAGATATTTCTCAAGAAACATACCTATGAATTCATCCCAATCAAGAGCCTCAATCTCCTCACTATCCCTGAAATATTTCACCATCAACCACCACTGATTGGCTTCTCCTTCAAAAGAGAAAATAGTGACACTAGCATTTTGATGTTCTAAACTCCCCATGACATAAAAAATAAACTTTATTTCTTTAATCCACCATTTTTCTAGAACAAGGTAAGACGATCTTATGAATTATGGTGGATGTTGCCTCATGAAATTATCCACTACAGACATGATTCTCTATGGTTGATCTGGATGATCTCATGCATGGATACTAGCACCATTTATAGCCTGAGTCAAGTGTTTCATCATTGCAACAAACGGTTTTGTTTCAATTCTGACCATCTCAGGTTTCTGATTTGGAAGGTTGTATTCCTCTTGATGTCATCATATCATAACTACCCTGTTTCTTATGAGAAAAATCATTCTGAACACATAAATATCATAGGAAAACCAAGATCTTAATCTGTAAATGATATATCATTTCAATATTATCATAAATTAATATATGGAGATTTATTTATCAATATCCTAACTCCTAAAGTTGATTAAACTGAAATCTGATACCAACTATAAGGACCCACCCTTAAAACATTACATTATATTGAATTAGATGGATAATTCTCATTGAGGATCTTTTCAGGTTTATAGTTTTAGAGAATTAGGCCATAATTAATACATTACATCTCAAAAGATACAAAGTATACACTTGTACTCTGTCTCCATTTTTTCATAAAATAAAAACTCTTGAAAGAAATAGCCATGTCTAGTTCCATGTTTTAGATAGAATTACTTTTCCTTGATCCCATTATTGACCCTATTCATCTTTAAGTCCTATGAAAATCATTTCAAAGGTTTTTATGAGCATAAAAATCTCAGTAAGGGTTATAAAACAAAGAAAGAAAACATTAGTCCATCAAAACATAAGATTTTTAATATATCTCATTAAATCAGAAGATTTATGAATAGTACATAGTAATAAAAAATAATAAAGGTAACTTGTGGAATCCTTATCATACATACATTATATCTATCACAACTACATAGGAAGTTATGTTTGGAATACCCATCACAGTATATAAATCTCTTTGTAGAAACATTCATGTTTACCTCCATCATGTTACCCAATGCATTAGAGAGATATCTCGGGCTCACCCGACCTATTTTTATCATGTAACCACACATATACGTAAACAATTCCCATGAACCATAACATATTCACAACACATAAAAAAACATTAAGGAAATATAACATTTCCACATTGAAATCACAATATATCATTTAAATATATTGATATAACAAATCCGTTATCAAAACCATTTTCAATACCATAATATATAAAAGGGTTATATGGTATTTATTTTCTTTTAAAAACATTAAGGCTTGTTAAGGAATCCAAAGATCAAATAATACTTGCAGAAGTGGAAAGGTCATTGTCACATCTTACATTAAAAAGAAACATTCTTTTTTTTGTCGTTTAGTAAAACGCTTCGTAGAAAAAGATTCCTTTTGAATGAAATGAAAAGTGAATTTTTTTATAAACCATATAAAATAATGTTGTGTATAAAGTCAAATATGACTCATTGAAAGGAGATTGAGACAAAGTCCCATAACTCATGCCTGACTTGACCCGTTCATTATTTAATATCCTGAATAATAAACTAAAGATATTTTAAACTTTCTTAAGAACGTTTTTTAATTTTATTATTCCTTTTATATAACTTTTTACAATGTTATAATCATTATGTAATCAATTAAGTTAAATATAGTCATTTTATCGATATTTAGTACTTGAGTGAAAAATGAACTTCTTGTAATAACAAGTTTTGCATGTGGTAAAAATTAAATTATCCCCAGAATTATATTCATGATTTAGATATCATATATGTCATATAAATAAAGTATATATAAGTATTTATAATTGTACATAACATTTGGAGATAAGAAATGAAATACACCATTCATGGAGATGGTAAACCATACGTACGCATGAACGCTACTTTCATTTATAGTTCATATTTAATGGAAAGAAAATTAATGATAATATTTATATTATAATTCCAGAATAATATCATATATAATTTATGTAACTCCATCCTTTATACGTTCCACATATGGAATGAATGATTTATATCACTTTGATAGGGTGGTAGTCCGCATTTCCTCAATTGAAATTATCACGTTTACCCATTATGGAAACCATAAAGGTATACTGTAAATGAAAAATAAAGAAGTATTGAGAAAATATAAATATATTACACATCACATATAAATAATTTTCCATAATAATGTCCACCATAATAGGTTTTACGACAAGATTTAACAATCATTATCTCACGAGGCAGTAGTTTTCTGTCCACAGAAACAATGTGTTCTTTACCCATTAGATAGAAGTGTGTGTAAGTGTAGTTATAATACTTATCATAAAAACAACCTAGTATATTTAGGATACTTGTGTTGTTATAAAATAAAAATAATAATAGTTTAGGGTTTGGAGAAGTAAAATAAAAGAAAATAACTTAAAAGAAGACATTACCTTTAAATTGTGTATCTCCCTAGGGTTTGAACCAAAATGTTTACTTTAGGTGTCTTATGCCTAACGTAAGGTGTCTATGATGAAGAGTGGAATGTAGGGAGCTTAATTGTCTACATGTTGTATGAGCCAAAGGGCATGAGTGGTATGAGTAAAGGGTTAGAGGTGAGGGTTTTTTTATAATGGGGAGGGGATCTTTAGGAATGCGTGGACACATTATTTTATTATATAATTATTTTCGGTTTATAAAGGACAAAAAATTATTAAATTATTATATAAGATAACTCATGGTCGAAATAAAATCATCCAATAATAATTGGACTGGTTTTGGATATGTTTTTTAATCTTTATAATCTAATTTATTTAAATAATTCATTAATGAGGTAAACACTGCATCATTATTGTGTCACAAATAATTTTAATTATTTGATTCCTAAAAATTATAAACAAAATACCATGATGTAAGAAATCCTATATTATATTTCTAATGAATATTTATAGTCAAAAAGATAACTTATATAACCCCATGTAAAAATTGTTTTACTAGAATATATATGTTTATGTCATTTTTGTCTTTTCTTTAAATTAATTAATATAAAGTGTCTTAATCACTCTTATGTGGCTCTATGGGGTCCCAAAATAGAACCAAGGATGCACATGGTCAGAAATGTGTCAACCACTAGGAATAGGACCCATGTTATTTTAATTTAATATTATTATAATATTATTTCTTTACCCTTATTTACCAGATTTACACTTTTACCAAGGAAAATAAAATATTTACTGAAGTAGATATTCATAATATATAAAATAATAGTTACCTATTTACAAAATTTGTAATTCCTGATTCCAAATATGAAAACCATTTTTTCAAATTCAAATCACAGAAGTGGAAAAAATTAATATAAAATAAATTCAGGTTGTCAAAATAAAAATGGTGTTTTTTAAGACATAATAACTATCAAAAGATTAACACTTGTTTATGTTCAATTTCAAAATAAAATTACATTCAATGAAAAAAATTGGTATAAATTTTAAAAATATTACCTAATTACATGTTAAAACCAATTAAAAAGATAATCTATCTATATAAATAAATTAGATTAAAAGACAGTTTCGAATTAAAATGCAATATTTTTCACTATTCAGTACAAAATGAATTTTATCAGAAAAATTCCAAAAATTTACCCAATGTATATTTTGATGTACCTTTTCTAAAGAAAAAATTTATTTTTCCTAATAGAACATATAAAACTAACCAAAATAATATTTGAAGAGGGTTCTCCCTCAAATGGTGGTAAATTGACCTTTTAATGAATATTATAGTATTAATGCTTAAAATTGGATTCATTCTTATTTTAATCCTCTAATTTTTTGTGGATTAATGTAAAAACATTTAAGAAACAAGTATATTCATATTTTATTTAGTTATGTTCATTCCCTTCAATACAACAACTAGTTGTTATGTACCATTTAAAACAATATTATATTATTATTATTCAGCATGACCCAACATTGTGTGCAACATAGGATTTCAATGAAACCCGTTGTTGCATATCGGGAATGCCATAGAACACAACATTACCTTTAAATTAAATATTAATATTTAATTCACAAATATTAATAAATATTAAAATATCATATACTTTATTTACCTGGGATGTTGCAAGATTCTTCCCCCCTTATGAAATTTCATCATCAGAATTTAATTTTACATACTAATGTAAAAATAAATGATGTTATTTCTCCTTCATTTCTTCCTTCAGATCCAATATCACTTATTAATACTTATGGTTTCTCTATAGCACTTTTACCAACTTAGAGATCTTTTATGTAGAACCTTGTCTCTCTAGTCCAAAATCGTTACCAGCTTCTCCTCATAGGGGATAATGTTTTCCAACTGTAGAACCTCTAGGTTCAGTACATTTAATGGATATGACATGAAATTAATCAAGAGATATATGTGTAATAAATCATGCTTTTGATAAAAGGTCGGTGGAAGTGTTTTATGATAGGGCACGGGTCCTATTCGATTAAGGATCTCAAAGGGGACAATGTACCTTAGGCTAAGATTCCTTTTCTTTCTAAACTACATGACTCTCTTCTATGGTGATATTCAAAGGGATTTTTTTCATTAATATCGAACTCCATGTCCCATAAATAGTTTATAACATAGTTATTTTTTGAAATATGAGAAAATTTTATATTATCTTGGATGGGTTGAACAAAATCAATCTTATCTTGCACAAGTTTAGGTTAATGTAGCTTTTATTTACCCACATTATCAAAACATTTTGTACTTATACAATGATTCAAAAATAGAGCTTCATATATGATCATCTGAATGTTCAATTGGAAACTATTGTTGCATAAGAACTCAAATGATTAGATATGCTAATCCCATTGACCATTTAATTCCACTGGTCAGGATCTCAGAATTTTTTTCAATTTTCTGAATTGTTATTTTAGATTTTCTATTAGTTTGGGGGTAATAGGAAATGTCGAAATTCAATTCTATAATCAATTCATGTTGAAAACATCATCCAGATTTATATTGGAATCTCAGATCACGATCCGAGATGATGAAATGTGGAACCCCATGCAGCCTCACTAATTCCTTCACATATATCATGGAATGTTATTTAGGAGAGAAGTATTCCCAAATAGCATTGAAGAGTAATGTCTTGGATAGTTTATCCAGCAGTACCCATATTGTGTTATTTCTTTTAGAAGATTTCTAGAGACTAGTAAAAATGTCCATAGTTACATACTCCCATTTCCACAAAGGTGTATGAAATGGTTGCATCAACCCTTTGTAATTATACATATCTTCCTTAATGTGATGGGATACTAAACATCCTGAGATATAATTTAAAATCTCCTTCTTCGTTATTGTCCAGCCAGAAGTTTTATCAAATATCCTGATACATCTTGGTACATCTAAGATGAATGGAGAAAGATGAGCTATGCGTCTCATCCAACAAACTTCTTATTTATGTCAAATAATGGAGGCCTAGTTTATATACTTCCAAATCAGATGATACAAATCTCATTGACATGGAACTCAAGTTGATTCCCTTCATTAACCAATTTCCCCTTCTTTTATTGCTCAATATCACCCCTTTTTACCTCTTTCATATTCTCTTGGATAGATGTTTAGGAAATCATTTGGGAAAAGAAGGATGTATTCACTACTATTATGATTTCAATATAAACTATTTTCATATACATAAATATAGGTTCATTTTTAATTCGCATATTGGATATAATAGCGGGTTCTTTTATACAAAGAGCATCATCTACCTTGTTTTCCTTTCCCAGATGGTAGTGAATAGAGTATTTATAGTACTTGATTTGCTATGAAAATCTTTTTTGAACAATGTGGAGTTACATATATGTGAATATATACTTTAGACACATGTGACTTGTTTATGTTTCACACATATCACCATAGAGGTAGTGTCACTAGATTTTGAAGGAAAAAATAATGACTACTAGCACTAGATCTTTCATCAGGTAGTTCTGCTTATGGATCTTCAACTATCGCATGGTTTAGGATACCAATTTATCATTCTGAATTAGTATACAACTGAATCCTTTCTATGAAGAATCATTGTGTATCACAAAACATTACCTTCTTGTTGGTAGTGTCAGTATATGTGTAGTGATTAGCCTCTTCTTTAAATTTATGAATCTTTCCTCGAGTTCTTCAAAACATAATTACATTACCCATTTCCATGCTAACTTAGTTTGTGAGATATACAATCATTATAATCTTCCTAACAAATGTCAGCAGTTCCCTTATAATCCAATAAAACTATATATTTCTATGACACATGTGTGTTTGGTCCATTCATTAATTACTTTTTTTTCAAGGATCCATATAAATTCACTCACTTGTGATCAAATTTCCCAAGAATATGATCTACCACATCAAAAAGTCAAACTTTCTTAACATTT
Organism: Viscum album; assembly: GCA_963277665.1. Taxonomy (NCBI): domain Eukaryota; kingdom Viridiplantae; phylum Streptophyta; class Magnoliopsida; order Santalales; family Viscaceae; genus Viscum; species Viscum album. Next base: position 1,717,078,419 of record OY728128.1, read on the forward strand.
TATATATTTTATAAATCCTTAATGTCACCAGTAAAATCCTTATATGTTCTTAATGTTTCTACATGCTCTTAAAGTAGATGATAATATCATTGATAAACAGTACCAAAAAAATTTGAGGTAGTCTCTAAAGAGAATATTCATAAAATCCATGAATATTGAATATGCATTAGTATGTTGTGAGGGAATCACTATGAAATCATAGTGCACATACCTTTAATGGAAATTTGTTTTCTGAATATATTTCTTCAACATCACTAGTTGCTGATATTCAGAATGTAGATCCACCAATGAGAAGTATTTTTCTCCTTTTAGTTGATTGAATAATTGATCAGTCCATTTAAGAGGATACTTGGTCATTATGGAGATCTTATTGATCTCTTGATAATTGATGTACAACCACATTGATTCAACCTCTTTATTTACAAAAAAACTCATTAGTTCATGCCATGGTGATGCACTATGGAATATGATCCATTTTTCCAAATACTCTTGTAGCTGCTTCTTTAACACTTGAAATTCAATTGGTTCCATCCTATGGGGACATTTAGATATAGGAGTGTCCCAGTATATTAGTTCTATTTATAACTTTACCTCGTGATCTATGGATGTCTAGATAACTCTTTAAAAATTAAATCACAGTATTCCCACAAATTAAACATTTACTCCATGTTTATACCTTACTTTGACTCAACCATTTGATTGAGATATGATTCTTAACAAGGCCTTAACACCGACACCATTAAGGAATTTTCCAAATGAGATTCATGGTCTTTCTTGCATTTTTAGAGAACCATGAGATGATTTTGAATATGAAAATATATTTCCATTTCCCAAGATTTGATGTGTTCTTTACATTACTCGGTTAAATCCATACGGAATGTTTATATGAATTCCTCCATGGGAAGTATTACGATGTTTTCTTAAATAATAATCCCACATATTCCTTTCGGATTATACTCGTACAATTGGGTTTAAATGATCACACCACTATGTTTTTAGAGATATCTAACCTCCAATGTATCAGAGCTTCGATTATATATTAGATGAAATCATACATGATATAAAAAATGTTTATAACCAAAATAAAATAAAAAAACTTCCATTATTGAGTGAATGGTACATGTAACATATAAAACATTATTTTATTTATCCACATCAGTAGTAGTGATAGAATAATGTTTCCCTTTCATCAATGGCTTCAGTGGATAATCACACAGATTACCATAAATGATTCAATGTTCTGTGAACTATCTTTCATAGTTTATTTCTCTCTACAATTGAAGCATTGATCAATGGGTGGTGCTCTTCTTTCCTCCATCATGATGTCCTACTTCTCCATTTCTCTTCAACATTCATTAACTTGGTACCCTTCTCTCTCACATAAGAATAATTTCCCTATCCCATTGAGGATATTATCATGATAATTCTTCCCAAATTTTGGACATTTGGGTAATTGGATACTCTTTATTCATTCATCATTTTACCCACCATCAGGACACTCCATTCCTATATTCTTATCTGAAAGAACATGGGGCCATTATCCAAACTCCACCCCGGCATTGAGGGAAAATCAAACCACATATTTATAACTCCTGAATACTCAGATAGCTAGGTCATTTAGATGGTGTGGTTTTTAACCACTAGAGAACCTATTTATTTTATTATCATTGTTGATAAAAAACCCCAAGGAAAATATTTCAAGGAATATGAATTATTATTCATAAGAATTGACGGATTTGACTTACTATTTCATCATATGTATGATTTCTCTCTTCATATTTTTTTTGAAATGTTTCAATGGAAATACTTTTTATGAATTATTTTATTAAATTATACCAACTCCATATCTTCTATTTCATCCTTCGTCTATGTGTTCATTATCAATTACTATAATCGATCATATTTTTCCATCTAAATGACAGACTACCAAAGTCACCTTCTCTTTATCATAACTATGGAGTATAGAAAATTTATTCTCCATTGAGTTTTCCTAGTTTCCCACAACTATTAGATATGAAGATCCACTAAATTCATGTGTTCATTGCTGCATAAATGACCTAATATCTAGATTCTCTTTCTTTTTTGAAGGCACAAAATCTACACATTTCATTTTATTATTTATATCCTGAGACAACTGGGGAATTATTTTCATAATTTTTTGAACTCCACCTCCAAAAATTTAGGCATTTCATAAAAAAATAATTTAATTCTATCATGCATTGGTTGTTAGACTGGTTTCCCTTAATTTCTACAATTTTCTTAAAATAAAAAAAGTTTGAAAAATTATGTATGCCAAACTTCACAAATAAGTTATTCATTTATGAATTTAAAACTAATGGAATATATTATGGGATCCCTATTTTAAGAATTTTCCTAAAAAAAAATTTTATATTAATAGTGTTATCATATGTGATTTCAATAATATTCTCTAATGTCAATTCCCAAATTTTCTAAACCGTTCACTAATACCAACCGTAGAAAACTTTTTTCCTTATAAGACTATAACATTATTTTAAAGATAAATGAGATAATATATTTACCAAACTAGGGCTCAAAGGATTAGTTTCTGGGTAAAATTAGTCTGATACCTAATTTTTATGTAATAAAATGTAAAAAAATTAATTAAATTATTCTTCTTTTTCCTTTTAAATATTGTATTCTCTTTAGTACATGTTGTAACGTGAGGATATACATAAAAAAAGTGGTGATCTAAAATCTTATTAAAAGGTTGAATAAGGGACATGAATCAAGATAACATGGGTAATAATAAAAATCATCCTCATATCACAAGAATAAGATAATATCCAAGATCACGAGGGAAATATTAGATAAATTCATGGAATGTGGAAATGTATAAAAATGTGACATCATAGAACAAGGCTAGCATAATGTCCACACATAACAAATGTGAATAATCATAACATCATCACTATGAAAAAACCTATCTCCATGTTTATGAATAATACACATTATTTCATGAGATAAATCACATTACCCAACACATTGGATGGCTATATAATCTCAGCCCCAACTATCACATCATAACATTTTCATAATCATTAATACCACATGGATAGTATATCAATCAATGTCATGAAGTAAACCATGTAAAGGATGGAATTTTGTAATGATTTAGTAGATCATGGATTCATGAATAAATTTTTTCCCAAATCTAAAAGGGAAAATTATATATTTGGAATAAGAAGCATTAGTTTTTAGCAAAGAAGGAATTACTTAAGAGGATTCAAGCCATGTTTTGGAATGAATAGTTATTTGGGGAAATCATTGTATATTTCAAAAAACCATATTGTATGAATGTATATCCTTGAAAATAAAATGGAGGAACAACTAAATTATATTTTTGGAACACCAATGTAAAATCAATAATGAAATTTGGCATCAAAAAGGTTTATCCTGAAAAAGGAATTTTACTTCGATAATCATCTTACCTTGTTTCTAAATGCATTTTTCACTTGTACATAATATCCTAGATAATCAATTTTGATTCATTAATTTTTTAATTAATAACATATTATTCACATAAATTATTAATTATAATATTAGTATGTCCATTTATTGTTATTTTGATGAGTTATAATATTAAATTTTGTAGTTTCAATAGCACTCATGTTCGTGGTTTCATGGACTGTTTACTTGTGTATAATTTTGTAAGATCTTGTAAAATGGGAATAATTATTTATAAGTAAAAATAAATTTTATCCATGAAATTAATTAATATTGAATGGTCTCATATATCATTTAGTTTTCTGGTATGAGGATGATTCTTTTGATAAAACATTAATGATATATATTAATTTATATTGATGGTTTGTCTGACCATTACAAACTAGTTTTTTTAATAATATGCCTATAAATTGTTTATAGAACATTGAAATGTTATAATTTTTATATTCAAATTTATTTTTACAATAATAATAAATTATTACAAACCTTAAAGGTAGTAATGGGAAATAAGAAACATGTCATCCAAAAAGGTGGTGAATCGACATATCAGAGATGTTGTTTCATTTATAGAATAAAATATAAGAGAATAGATTTGATATTGGATATACAATTAACAGAATAATATTTGTGACAATATTTTGAACTTTATTTATCATGAAACTTCCGACATAAGATTTATGTAAGTGATATGAAATGAAAATAAATTAAAATATAATAACTTAGGATTTTAATCTTGAATCGTATCTCCTTGATAACCTTAATAATGAATATAGGATTGGTATTTTTTAAGATAAAAATCTTCTGGATATGGGTAATATTTTTTTTGAAGTGAATTGGGCCGAATTCATTCAAGAAGAAGGCCTCAAGGTTGTGAGGAGAAGGGGTGGTTAAAGGTGATATTTATATGGGAGGAGAGGGGTGATATTTGATTATTTTATACTTTTTTTAATATTTTGGATCATGACTATAAATAGTGTTTATTAATTTTAATAATTATAGTATATAGTTAAATAAAGTGAAAACCAATGATTTATTACGTCATACATACATCATACATGACTCAAAAATTCATGTATTCGGCTTATATCCTGAATTACTATATTTCACTATCCACCAAAATATTAACTATTTTAAAGAAGACACAAAAATAAAATCTATCCATTTTAAACATCTATATTTCAAAAATGGACACCATTTTATGAAAATAATTTTAAAAATATGATAAATTTAATTTTAAAACAAAATCCTTATTTATTCCCAAAATACCAATTTTAATAGTATAATCGATTTTAAGACCCTTCGAAACATTAATTACGGTGTCCTAAAATAATACTATATTTATAATAAAACATAATATAAATTTATGAATCAATTATATGAAAAAAATTATTTCAATTCATTATATTAATTATAAAATCTTGAACAATCATTTCTGTTTTACATATATTAGAATAAAAAAATTAATATTTTTGCAAATTTTGTTTTTATATACCATAACATAATCATATAATTTTTTTCATTTATTAGATGCCTATTTTTTATTTATACTCTTATAGGTGAGGTTACTATTCAAATGGTGAGATTAAAATTCCTAATGGCCATATTAGTATTCCAATGGTTAAGTTACTATTTAATCTATATAATTTTATTAATTTATATAAATTTCACTTATTTCATTATTCAATTAGGAGAATAATGTTTTTGATGATTTATATATATGATATATGTATTTTATACTATATAATACAATTAATAAGAATGAAAATTATATTTATCAAATTATTGGTCTTCACAATTGGTGTAATATAAACACCATTGAAAATATTATAGATTGGTAGATAGCCAAGGATAAAATAATATATGACAATATTACCATTAAAAATAAAAATCAACTCCAAGGAATATTTAATTGATGATATAGAAATAAGTGAAATGCTAAAAAATTGAGTTTCAAGAGCTGGAGCATTAACAATATATGAATTCTATACTCCATAACCATGTGAGGAAAACATTATAGAAATAATTCAAAGGGGAAAGATATTCATCCTTTGATCATTGATATGATATATGTACAGGTGAATCCAAAATAATATGATCCACTACATTTATCAAATATTATAGCGACCCTTATTTTTACTACATTACTATTATATAATTTTTCAAGAGAAACTAAATAATAGAGTTACATGACCGGGATCTAAATTTTTACTATCTTTGGAAAATTAGGACCATACATAATAATTATTAAATAAAACATAAAAATTAATTTAATTCCGTCATATCTTTAATATTATTCACCCTTTAATTCTCCTTAGTACAAGTAGTCACCTGAGTATATACTTCAAAAAATGGGAGAGATAAATCCCAGTAAAAATATTGATATGAACATGAAATAATATAACATGGGGTGAGTATAATCATTATCATCATAACATTGGCCTAGAATCATAAACATGGGAGTAAGAATTTTGAAAATGATTAGAATGTGGAAATGCATAAAAATGAAACATCATGTCTTAGTTGTTAACTAACACGCCTAGTGAGAAAAATCCCACATCATTTTCACACAAATTTACATTTCTCATGGGATATATCACATTACCCAATGCATTGGAGTGTTATATAATTCTGAGAGCACCTATCGCATGATAAAATTTACATTACCATTCATAACACATAAAACATATATCAATCATGAAAATAAATAACCCATGGAAATGAATGTGTTCCATTTCATAAGCATTAATTCATAAACTTTTGGTTACAAAATGAAAGAGGGAATAACATACTTGACATATGAATCATCAAGCTTGAGTGATGAATAATGAATATCGAGAACTAAAACGTGTGTTTTTTAAAGAAGAATTATTTTGGAAAACATTGTGTTTTTTATAAACACATGTAGAAAAAAAATATCCTTTAAATGTTAATACAATTATGAAGAGATTATTTTTAAGGCATAACCAAATAGAAAATGGGGTGAAAGAGGGAAACCCAAAAAACAGAGTTGGGTTCGAGAATTCCTCTTACCTTTTATCCAAATGATTTCTTCACATTAATATCATTTAAATAACATTAGATTCTTTAATTAACAATTAAATAACCTTCTAAACACTAATTTAATTAATTATAGTTTTATTGAGTTCATTTTTGTACTTTCTAATGTGTTATACGGGTTAATTTCATCATTCGAGGGTATTTTTTTTCATTGTGTTCATGGTTGATTCACTTGTATACTTGAATGGAAGTTCATGCAACATGTGGGTAAATATAATGAATTTATATTATATATAATCAATTATATTAAATAATTTTATGTTATCTTATACCTAATTTTTTTATATGGTATGAGGATGAATCATTAGATAAATGTTAATGATGACCGTTTTAGGTTAATTTTGGCGGTTTTTCAATGACAACAATCTAGTTTTGTTTAAACATTTATTATTATATATATGATAGTTATTGAAAATAAAATTGGTTATAAAATAAACCATAAAATTTATTTGAAACCATTTAATGGTTTTATTAATATCTTTGTAGGTGTTTATGGAAAATGAATGTTTATCTCCCACGATATGGGTAATTTTACACATCATGGGCATTGATTTCGTTTTTTCTAATAGAAGATTTATAGGGAGGAATTTAATGATTGATATTACATTGACATGATATAATTATATTATATTTAATTTAATGTACTTGTAATTCCATTTAGATGAAAGGAGGTCTGTTGTGAATAAGAAAATAAAATGAAATTGAATGGAAATTAAAAGAAAAAAGAAAGGATTTACCTCTTGAATTCTCATCTTGAGATCCTCCTCAGGGAACATAGGCTTGGTATTTTGATGAGGAAAATATATATTGATTATGGGGTGGGGCTATAGAATAATTTAGATAATAATTTGGGCAATTCATAAATCTTTAGAGGTGTGAGGAGAAGAGGGGGTGAGGGGTGGTATTTATAGTGGAGAGAGGGGTGTTTTCTCAATATTATATTCATTGGTATATTATTTTGGCTCAATATTATGAATAGTTTGATAATTATATCTAAATATATTAAAATAATTATGTATGGTTCAATATTAAGGTTCTTACATCATCCTTACATCATCAATGACTAACAAATTCATGTATTCACCATTTATCGAAAATTATAAAATTCTACTATTCATCAAAAATTAATGTATTTCATAAAAATCCCGAAAACTCAGCCTAACCAGTTCTTGATGTGTTAAAGTAAAAAAACCTTTTATGAAAATAATTTTAAAAATATGATTAATTTAATATTCAATTAATTTCATCATTTATTTGGAAAATACAGATTTAAAAATTATAACTTATTTTATAACACTTTGAAAAATTACATAAGGTCACATAAAATTATCTTCAAATCATAATATATAAAAATATAAATTTATGAATATTTTTTATGAAAATAATTTTTATTTTAAAGTATTAAATTTATTATAGAATTTTAATTAAATATTTATGACATATAAATATACCAACACTTAATTAATAATTTTTATAATATTTACTTACATATACTATGATATAATTGAATAATACTTTCACTTATAAGATTCCAAAAACAATTATGTTCATGGGTGAGGATACTATTCCTTTGGCCGATTTACTATTCATAAGTGTCATATTATTATTCCTATGGTCAAGTTACTATTTCATCAGTATTGGTTCCTTAACATATTGAAATACTTATTATTTCATTAATTCATCATTTATAAAGTATTTATTATGGTCCATAAGTGATTATATGTGATTTTTAATATATTAAATTACTATATGAAATTAGAAAGTCTATTGACAAATGTTTGGGTCATTACATTCTTCCCCCATTTTGAGTTTTCTCTTAAGAAATTTTCTTTTACATGAACATATTAGGGTACTTATCCTTTAACCCCTCTCACAGTTCCCATGTTTCTTATTCATACATTTGGTTCCTCCACAACTCTTTTACAAGGTGGGTTATCTTGTTGCATACAACCTTATCTCTTCGATCTAGAATTTTTATTGGCTTCCCTTAATATGAGATATCATCTTCTAGATATACCACATATAAATTAAATAATTGGGATGGATATGGAATGTCATTCCTTAAGAGTGATGCGTGGAAAACATAATGAACATTATCCACACTCGGTGGAACTACAAGATGATATTCCATAACTCTTATGTGATCAAGGATCTCAAAGGTGCCAATATACCATGGGATTATCTTCCCATTCTTTCTATACTGCACGAATCTCTTCCATGGTGATATTAGAGGGAAGAAATAATCTACAATGTTGAACTCTGAGTACCTTCAACAATTGTCAGTATAGTTCTTTTGATAACTATGATGAGCATTGGTTTGTTTCTAGATGGATTCAACCTTCTTTTATTATCTCTTTCAAAATATCATGTCTATTTGTCGTTATTTATCCTAATTCATCTTAACAGGTTGGAGTTCTACATAAAATTCCATATAGAGATACATATGGAGACATCTGAATACTCGAGTGGAGTTTTTTTTTGTATGAGAACTCAACCAATGTAAGATTCTAATACCATACACCTTTTAATTATATTGAGTAGGATCTTAGAATATATTTGAGCATCTAAATTGTTTTTAATATTGGCCATCAGTTAGGATGTGATATAACGTGCTGAAAGCAAATTCAGTTATCAAATCATGTTAAGAACTCCTCTAGAATTTATATGAGAACCTGAGATCACAATCAGAGATAATCGAGAGTGGAACCCCATGAAGTCTCAATACTTCGTTTACATATATCATTGAAAGTTTTTCAGGTGAAATATATTCTATAATAGTGATGATGTTGGAAGTCTTGGTGATTATGTCCACCACATCCTATATTGTATTATTATTTTTGGATGCCTTTGAGAGACCTGTGGAAAAGTCAATAGTGTCGTTATCCTATTTACACATTGTTATAGGCAATGGTTGGATCATCCCATTGGAATTTTTTATCATATTTAACATGATGACATATCGAGAACCTTTAGATATATTATAAAATATTCCTCTTCATGTTTTCCCACCATAAGTGTACTCAGAGATCACTGTACATCTTGGTACTCCCGTGATGGATAGAGAAATTTTAACTATGTTCTTTGTCCAATAAATTCTTCTTTATCCAATGTGATGAAGGCACACAGAGTGTAACATCCCAGTTAAATAAAGAAATATGATATTTTCATATTTATTAATATTTTTGAATTAAATATTAATTTTATTTTAAAAGGGACGCTATGTTCTATGGCTTACCCGATACGTAACAACGTGTTTCTTTGAAATCTTACGTTGCACACTAATAATATAATATTATTATTTTAAATGGTAGTTAATGCCTTGCCGTTGTATTTGTGGGAATGAATATAACTAACTACAATATGATTATACATTTTTGTTATATGTTTTTACATTTATCTAATAAAAGTTAGAGGCATAAAATAAGAAAATCTTTCGATTTTAAGTATAAATACTCTAATATTCAATAAAAGTTAGATTTACCACCTTTTGATGGAGAAACCTCTTTAAATATAATTTTATTCACTTTTATACATTCTATTTGACTGAATAAAATTCTTCTTTAGAATACGGACACCAAATTATAAATTGTGTAATTTTTTGGTATTTTTCTAATAAAATTCATTTATAATGAATAGTGAAAAATACTATATTTTAAATCAAATAATCTTTTTAATCTACTTTATTTATATAGATATATCATCTTTTTAATTGATTTTAAAATTTAATAAGATTATATTTTTTCAATTTAATCCAATGGTGGTCATTGGAATTAATTTCACTTTGAAATTGGACATAAACAAGTGTCAATCTTTTGATATATATTGTTTCTCAAAAACACGTTATTTATTTTGACAATGATAATTAATTTTCAATTAATTAATGCAACTTCTATGATTTTAATTTTTTTAAAATATATATCATTTTTGAATTCGGAATATCAAAAGTAGCTGGGGCTGAATTTTAGGTATTTTTCTAAATAACATTTATTTTTGATGAATAGTGAAACCACTAAGTAGTAGTTTAACAAATTACATTTTCATTTAAATGAAAATTTTACCACTTCATTGAATTGAATTTCATAAATACAACATATATGGTTGTTATTAGTATGTAAAATGTGGTTCAATAAGCTGAAAATAATTTTTGGTGAATAGTATCTTTTGACTTTTATTTACCGTTGTTAAAGGTAAACAGTGTTCTTCAAGGTAAAAATAATATCATAATAATACAATATTACTTTAAAACTTTCCCTAACCTTATTTATTTAGTCATGGTTGACCATGGGAATCCATGGATTGATTTGGAGACCCCATGAAGCCACTTGGGAGTGATAATGACACATTAGACTAATTAATTTAAAGTAAAGAAAAAATTGACACAAACATATAACTTTTAGTAATGTAATTTTTACATGGGGTTATATATGTTATAAATTACACTATAAATATTAATTGGAAACCTAAAAATATATCCTACATCATGGTATTTTTTGATATTTTTTAGACATCAAATTAATAAAATTATAAATGATAGAAAAATGATGCAGTATTTACCTCATTAATAAATTATTTAAATAAAAAAGATTATAAATATTAAAAAAATATCCAAAACCTATCTAATTATTATTGCCTGATTTGATTTCAAACATGATTCATCTTATCTTTGACTTTAATTAGTTTGGGATCTTCTGAAACCGAATATAAATTTATAATAAAATAAAATTTTCCAACATTCCTAAAGAGCCCCTCATCTCCCTTATAAAAGGACACAACTTCTAACCCATTTCTAACACCGCTCAAGCCCCTTGGCTCATCAAAACCCTACCCAAAAAAACTCTCAAGATTTCCCTCTTCCTCCTAGAAGCCTTACATTAGGCATAAGGCACATCAAGAAATCCTTTAGGTTCAAACCAAAGGGAGTTACCCGAATTAAAGTAACAGTTTCTCTTAAATCCCTTTCATTTATTTTACTTCTCCAACCAATTATTACAAAACAACAAGAGTATCCATAATATGCTATGATTTTGTTTTGAAAAGTATTAGAACTCCATTTACACACACCATCATCTAATGGGTGAAGAACATAATGTTTCTGTGGATCGCAAACTAACACCTCATGGAGCGATGATTGTTAAATTATCTCATACTACCTCTCATAGTGGCCATTAAGATGGAACTATATTTATATATGATATATATTATGTTTATGTTTTCTTAATTCTTATTTATTTTTCATTTATATCTTACCTTTATGGTTTCCATGATGGGTAAATGCGATAATTTCATTTGAGGCAGTGCAGACTACCGCCACCTCAAAGTGATATGACTCATTCATGCAATACGTGGGACATAGAAAGGATGGATTTAATGAAATTATATAGGATATTATACTAAAATTATAATATACCTATTTATAATTGTGTTTTAATTCCATTAAAATATAAAATACAAATGAAAGCAGCATTCATGTGTATGTACGACTTACCTTCTCCATGAACGGTGCATTTCATTTCTTACCTCCAAATGTTATGTACTGTTATAAATACATATACATACTGGATATATAATAAATATATGGTATCTAAATCATTAATATAATTCTGGAGATAATAGAATATTTACCGCATGGACAACTTGAAATTATAAGGTGTTCATTTTTTACTCAAGTACCAAATATCAAAAAAATGAACGTTATTAACATAAATGATTACATAATGTTTATAACATTTTAATAAGTTATATATAAGAAATAATAAACTTGAAAAAGTTTCTTAATAAGTATAAATTAACTTAAGTTTAGTATTCAGGAGATTAAAGGAAAAACGGGTCAAGTCAGACATGAGGTAAGGGAACTTCTTAACCCAATTTCCATTCTTTTGGTTAACCATCTACTTTTTGATTATTCCATGCTATGATTATGTCATATATTGTATTTATACTTTATTTATGTGCACTTATAGTGAATACACATAATTATTCTATTTTATTTACAAAACTACATTTGTAATGGACTTCTTCTCAATCTCCTTTCATTGAGGAATATTTTGTTTTAATATACAACATTATTTTATACGATGTACAAACACCTTTTAATTTTAATTTCTTTCAAAGGGAATATTTTTCTATAATGAATTTTACAAAAAGAAAAAAATAATGTTTCTTTTTAATGTAAGCGGTGATAACGACATTTTTCCCCGCTAGGAGTATTATTTGATCTATGGATTCCTTAACAAGATGTAATGTTTTTAATTGGAAAATAAATACTCTATACTCTTTTATGTATTTTGTTATTGAAAATTGTTTTGATAATGAATTTTTTATGTCAATATATTTAAATAATATATTGTGATTGAATTTTGGAAATGTAATCTTTCCTTTATGTTTGTTTTATGTGTTATGATTATGTTATGGTTCATGGGAATTCTTTATGTATATGGGTGATTCTGGGATAAACCTTGGGTGGGTGAGCACAAGATCGCTCTCCAATGCATTGGGTAACGTGACAGAGGTAAATGTTAATTTTACTCCTATGAGATTTATGGATTATACTATGATGGGTATTTCAATTGTGAATCTCTATGTAGGTTTGAAAGCTTCAACGTAATTATGTTATGTATTCAACTAGTTACCTTTATGATTTATGATGTCTATGTGTTATTCATAAATCTTATTATTTCATGAGGTATGTTAAAAGGCTTATGTTTTGATGGATTAATGTTTACATTCATATTTTCATAACCCTTACTAAGATTTTTATGCTCATCCCAAGATTTGAAATGTTTTTCACAGGACTAAATGACGAATAAGGTCAAGGATGGGATCAAGGAAAAGTCATGCTATCTAAAACATTGAACTAGACATGAATCCTTTTTTCAAGAGTTTTTATTTTTTTAAAAAATTGAAACTAAGTAGAAGTTTTAACATTGTAATTTTTGAAATGTAATTTAATAGTTATGGCCTAATTCTCTAAAACTATAAACCTAAAAAGATTCTCAATGAGAATTATTTATTTAATTCAAGATTATGTAATGTTTTATGGCCGGGTCCTTATAGTTGGTATCAGAGGATGGTTTAGAAAACATTAGGAGTTACTGTATTGTTAAATTAATATCCATAAATTAATTTATGGTAATATTGAAATGATACACCATTTATAGATTACCATGTTGCTTCACCTAGGAAATTTATGTGTTTAGAATGGTTTTCCATAGAGGAAACAGGGCAGCTTTGTTGGGACAACATCTGGAGGAAGACAACCTTCCATATTAGCAACCTGGGATGGTTAGAATCAGATTTGAACAGTATGTTGTAGTGACGACATAGTTGACTCGGGATATAAATGGGGGTGGTATCAATGCAAGAGATCAAGAAGATCAACAACAGAGGAACATGTCAGTAGTAGATCATTTCATGAGGCAACATCCCCCATCATTTAGAGGATCATCTGACCCTGTGCTAACAGAATGGTTTATTAAAGCACTGGAAAATATTTTTGATGTCATGGGGTGATCAGAACATCCAAAGGATAGTCTTTCTATTTACCGATTTGAAGGTGATTTTGATCAGTGGTCATCGATGATGAAAAATATCACGGATAGTGAGAAGATTGATGCTCTTGATTCGGATGAATTCGAAGGTATTTTTCTTGAGAAATATTTTCCTAAGGTGGTTCATCTTAGGATAGAAAACAATTCCTGGAATTGATGCAGGAGGATGACTCAGTGGCTACTTATGAAGAAAAATACACTCGACTGGCAAGGTACGATCCAAATTTCATATGATATCTTGATAGTAAAATCAACCATTTTTTACTCAGGGTTAAATCCAAATTATCGAAGGGCTTTAGCTTCTCATGAGTTCAAAAGTTACGAAAAACGTGTTCGCTGTGTGGAGAAGGTGGAAGTGGAGTGTGTCAATGATCATGTTTTCTTTGAAAAACAACAAAATAAGAGGTCTATGTGGTAGGTGAAAGTGAATAACTCTTCAAAAAAGTCTGATGGTAAGAAAATTAGGTGGTAAGTTTGTGAAAATTGTGGTCAAAATCATGCTAAGGAATGTCTTTCAAATTCTGATAAGTGCTACTGATGTGGTAAAATGGGACATAAGGCTCGTAATTTCACTGAAAAAGATTTAGTTAATGATAAGACAAAATATGATTTCCAATTCGTAAAATTTTATGTGAAATAAAAGGGGTCCTTATACAAATGACTGTCCAATGAAGAACTCAACTGAGGGAAAGCAGCCAGACTACAAGCAAAAAGGGGTAGCGAAATCCTTTGCAACTACTTTAGAAGATATTGGGCCATCAAATGAACTAGTATTAGGTACGTTGTTAGTTTGTTCAGATTATGTCAATGTGTTGTTTGATTTAGTGTCTACACATTATTTCATCTCTAATAATTTCTCTAGTAAATTTGTAATTCCATCTCAAGATATGAATCCTAGACTTATGGTAAAGACACCTGGAATAAATGTTGAGGCAAAAAAATTATAGGAACCTTCCTGTCCTTGTGTGTGGAAATAATCTACCTACAAACCTTATTATTTTTCCTCGAGTAGAGTTTGATTTTATTTTGGGTATGTATTGGATTTATATTTATCATGCTAAGGTTGAATACAGAGATAAATAGGTTTCTTTTCCGGATAATTTTCAGTTTGTGTACAAGAATGAACACTTTCTTTGGATAACATATCAAGAAGCTGAGAACCTAGTAAAAGATGGAAATGAATTTTACCTTGCACTTGTTATTAAAAATAAAAGAACAGTTCAAATTAATGATGTTCCTGAGTTAAATGAATACCCTGATGTTTTTTCTGAAGAGTATCCTGGTATTATACCTGATCGGGATGTTTAATTTACTATTGACTTAGTTCTTAATGCGATGCCAATTTCAAAATCCCCTTATCTAATGGCTCAAATTGAACTTTTATAGTTAAAGAATAAATTTCAGGAGTTATTAGATAAAGGTTTAATTCGACCTAGAACATCACCATGGTGTGCTCATGTCTTGTTTGTTAAAAAGAAAGATGGTTCAATGAGACTTTTCATTGATTATTGAGCATTGAATAACATCCCTGTTAAGAACAATTATCCTTTGCCTCATATCGATGATTTGTTTGATCAGCTCTAGGGAGCTCAGTATTTTCTTTAAGATTGACCTGAGGTTGGGGTACCATCAGTTGAATGTAAAGGAGGAAGACATTCTGAATACTGCGTTTCATACTAGATATGGACATTTTAAATTTTTAGTTATGCCTTTTGGGTTAACTAATGCACTTGTTGTATTCATGGATCTTATGAATATAATTTTCCGTGAGTTATTGGATATGTTTGTGGTTGTTTTTATTGATGATCTTTTAGTTTATTCTAAAATAAAAGGGGAACATGAATGTCATTTAAGGTTTATCTTGAAAACCTTAAAAGAAAAGAAACTATATGGGAAATTCATAAAATGTGAGTTTTGGTTACAATATTTTTTTAACTTGGTCACATTGTTTCAAAAAATGGCATAAATGTTGATCCAGCTAAAAACAAGTTGTTGAAGAATGGACAAGAACCACAAATATAACTGAGATCCGTAGTTTTCATGGTTTGACATGTTATTACTAGAGGTTTGTTGAGAATTTTTCATGATTATCTAGTCTAATGACTAAGTTAACTTGAAAAGATTTTTATGATTTTTTGGACAAAATAAAGTGATGATTGTTTTCAAGAATTGAAAACAATATTGGTGAATGCTCTAGTTTTGGAACTACCTTCCAGAAATTGTGAGTTTTTTATCTATTGTGATGCTTCGTTGAAAGGACTTGGTTGTTTCCTTAGGCATAATGGTCATGTAATTTCTTATGCTTCAAGTCAGTTGAAACATTGTGAGTCAAATTACCCTACACCTGATTTGGAATTAGCTGCTATTGTTTTTTCTTGAAAAAATTGGAGGCATAATTTGTATGGAGTAAAATGTGAAATATATACTGACCATAAATATTTAAAGTATATATTCACTCAAAAAGAATTTAATATGAGACAGATGAGATGGATAGATTTCATCAAGGATTATGATTTTACACTTCATTACCATATGGGAAAAGAATATAATGTGTCTCATGCTTTGAGTAGAAAAAGTAATGCATCATTAACCATGCTACCATTGGAATGAGACCCTATGGTTTATTGATTTGATGAACTTTAGCATATAATTTTTTTTTGTTGCAAATTCCTCTGTTTTATTTTAGGTGTTACTGAAATCATCTCTCTTAGACAAAATTAAGTGAGCTTAGAAGAAATATAGTGAGTTACAAAAAAAAGGTAGAGTTGGTTCAGAAGGGTAAGTTTCCTGATTTTAACATTGATAATGATTGTATTTTGAGATTTGAAAAGAGATTATGTGTGCCTTGTAATTTACAGTTGAAGAATGAGGTGTTATATAAAGCTCATAGTTCTCGGTTTTCAGTTCATCCTGGAAGTACTACAATATACAGATATCTTCAAGAGTATTACTATTGGGATGGAATGAATAGAGATATTTCTAATTTTACTATGAAATGTTTGACTTGTCAGTAGGTTAAAGAAGAACGACAGTTACCAAAACGGTTGCTTCAGTATTTATCAGTGACAGAGTGGTAATTGGATAATATATCCATGGACTTCATAGTGGGATTACCAAATACATCTCAATGTAATAATGAAATCTAGGTTATTGTCTATTGTTTGACTAAATATGATCATTTCATTCCTATTCGTGATACATTATCTATAGATCAACTTTCTCAGTTGTATGTTAAACAGATAGTCAGGTTTCTTGGTTTTCCCCTCTCCATTGTATCTAATCATGATCCCAGGATTACTTCTAACTTTTGTAAAGTTTTTCAAAAGTTGTTGGGAACATAATTAAATTTTTGTACAACTTTTCATTCTCAATCATATGGGCAGTTAGAATGAACAATTAAGACCTTGGAAGATATGCTACGTTCTTCTTCACTAGATTACCAAGGAAGTAAGGACCAACATATTTCCTTGGTTGAATTTTCATATAATAATAGTTTTCATACCAGTATACAGATGGATCCATTTGAGGTGTTATATGGTAAGTGGTGTCGAACTCCATATTTTTGGGACGTAGTAGGTGATAGGAAGCTCAAAGGACCAGAATTGGTAGATGAGATTGAAAAAAAATAGTTGATTTAGAAGAACATGAGAACAGCTCAGAGCAGGCAGTTAAGATATGTGGATAACCAGAGGAGGGATCTATCTTTTGAGCGATGTGATCATGTCTTTCTCATAGTTTCCCCATGGAAAAGTGTGATGAATTTTGGTATGAAGGGAAAGTTGAGTCTGTGGATCATTGGACCTTATGAAATCCGGAAGAAAGATGGATTACTTGCATACAGAGTGACCTTACCTCCATGTTTATCCCAGGTACACAATGTTTTTCATGTTTCAATGTTGATAAAGTATATGAAAAATCCATCTCAAGTTTGGAGCCCAGAGGTAGTTCAGTTAGAAGATAATCTCTCTTATGAGGAACAACCAGTATAGATTATTGACCGAAGAGAGAAAGTGTTACAGAATAAGGTAATTCACTAGGTAATGGTTTTGTGGAAAAACCATATGGTTGAAGAGGAAACGTGGTAATCTGAAAATTCTCTGAGGGATAAATACCCCCACTTATTTGATAAGTGAAAAAAATTGTGAGGACGCAATTTCAAAAATGGTGGAGGATTTAACATCCCATGTAAATTAGGAAATATGATATTTTCATATTTATTAATATTTTTTAATTAAACAATAATTTTATTTTAAAATGGACACTATGTTCAATGGCTTACCTGATATGCAACAACGAGTTTCTTTGAAATCATATGTTACACACTAATAATATAATATTATTATTTTAAATGGTAGTTAACGCCTAGACATTGTATTGGGGGAATGAATATAACTAACTAAAATATTATTATACATGTTTGTTAAATGTTTTTACATTTATCCAATAATAGTTAGAAGCTTAAAATATGAAAAACAAATCGATTTTAAGCATAAATACTCTAATATTCACTAAAAGGTCGATTTACTGCCTTTTGACGGAGAACCCTCTTTAAATATATTTTTGGTCACTTATATGCATTCTATTTGACCAAATAAAGTTATTCTTTAGAATCAGGACACCAAAATTTACATTGGGTAATTTTTTGGTATTTTTTTGATAAAATTCATTTTTTAATTAATAGCGAAAAATTCTATATTTTCATTCATATTTTTATTTTAATATAATTTATTTATATTAATATATTATCTTTTTAATTGTTTTTAATGTTTAATTAGATTATATTTTCACCATTTAATCCAATGGTGGTAATTGGAATGAATTTCACTTTGAAATTGGACCTAAAAAGTGTCAATCTTTTGAAAGATATTGTTTCTCAAAAATACGCTATTTGTTTTCACAATGGGAATTCATTTTAAATTAATTAATTGAACTTCTATGTTTTTAATTTTGTAAAATATACATCCATTTTGAATTCATAATATAAAATATATCTTAGGATGAATTTTTTGTATTTTTATGATAAACTTCTATTTTTGATGAATACGGAAACCACTCAGTAGTAGTTAAAAAAACCAACCTTTTCATTTAAATGAATTTTTTACTGCTTCTGTGAATTTAATTTCAAAATTTGACATGCATTTTTGTCATTAGTAAGTAAAATGTGGTTCAATAAGATGAAAATAATTTTTGGTGAACAGTAACTTTTGACTTTTATTTGCTTCTGTTAAAGTTAAATAGGGTAATTCAAGGTAAAAAAATATCATAATAATAACATATTACCTTAACACTTGTCCTAACCTTATTGGATGAGTCATGTCCAACCATGGGCATCTTTGGGTCGATTTTGGGACCCCATGGATCCATATGGGAGTGATAATGACACATTAGATTAATTAATTTAAATTAAAGACAAAAATGACAAAAACATATATCTTTAAGTAAAGTAATTTTTACATGGGGTTATATAAGTTATCATTTTGACTATAAATATTGATTGGAATGTTAAAACTATTTAATACATCATGGTATTTTTTTATAATTTTTATACTTCATATAAATAAAATTATTTATGACACAATAATGATGTCGTATTTATCTCATTAATAAATGATTTAAATAAATAAGATTATAAATATTAAAACAGTATCCAAAACCAGTCCAATTATTATTGGATGATTTTATTTTAGACATGAGTCATCATACCTTAGAAATTAATGAGTTTTTAACTTTTTTAAACTAAAGATAAGTTTATAATAAAATAACATTTTCAACCATTCCTAAAGAGCCCCTCCTCTTCCTTATCAATGGACACCACTTCTAACCCATTATTGACACTTATAAAGCCCATTGAATCATCCAAAACCTACCCAAATAATCTCTCAAGATCCCAAAATTCCTCCTTGAAGCATTAAATTATCCATAAGGTACATCAAGAATTCTTATTGGTTCAAACCAAAGGGAGTTACCCAAATAAAAGTTACCAGTTTCTCATAAATTCATTCTTATTATTTTACTTCTCCAACCCCTAAACTCTATTAATTAAATTATTTTATAACAAACCCAGTTTCCTCAATATAATATTTTGTTGTTATGAGATGAATTAGAACTTAACCTACACACCCCGCCATCTAATGGGTGATGAACATACTATTTTTATGGATGGAAAACTAACACCTCGCGAAGCAATGATTGTTCAATTATCTCTTACTGCCTATCGTGGTGGGCATTAAGATGTAATTGTATTTATATATGATATATATTATGTTTATGTTTTATTCATACTTCTGTATTTTTCATTTATATCATACCTTTATGGTTTCTATTATGGGTAAATGTGATAATTTCATTTGAGGAAGTGCGGACTACCGCCCCTTCAAAGTGATATGACTCATTCAATCCATTCATGGGACATATAAAGAATGGAGTTAATGAAATTATATATGAAATTATACTATAATTATAATATACCAATGTATCATTATGTTTTAATTCCATTAAAATATGAAATAGAAATTAAAGTAGCGTTCATGCGTACGTACGGCTTACCGTATCCATGAACGGTGCATTTCATTTCTTACATTAAAATGTTATGTGCTATTATAAATAAAATTATATACTATATATATAAGGTATATGTGATATCTAAATCAGTAATATCATTCTGGAGAAGATGTACTATTGACCACATGGAAAACATGTAATTATTAGGTGTTTATTTTTGACTCTAGTACGAAATATCGACAAAATGACCGTTATTAACATAAATGATTACATAATGTTTATAAAATGAAAATAAGTGATATAAAAGGAATAATAAACTTGAAAAAGGTTCTTAAGGATGTATATATTAGCTTTAGTTTATTATTCATGATATTAAAGGACAAACGGGTCAAGTCAGACATGAGGTAAGGGAACTTCTTAACCCAATTTCCATTCGTTGGTTTAATATTCTACTTTTTTATTATGACACACTATGATTATTTCATATATTGTATTTATACTTTCTTTATTTTTACTTATAGTTAATACACATAATCGATCTATTTTTTTACAAAATGATCCTTGTAAGGGACTTCAACCCAATCATTTTTCATTAAGGAATATTTTGTTTTAATATATTCTATATTTTTTATGCTTTATAAAGACCTTTCAATATTCATTTCATTCAAAGGGAATATTTTCCTAAAATTAGTTTTACTGAATGACAAAAAAAATATTGTATATTTTTCACGTAAGAGGTGGAAAATACCTTTTCCGATGTCGTGGGTATTATTTGATCTATGGCTTCCTTAACAAACTGTAATATTTTTAAAAGGAAAATAAATTACATATACTTTTTTATGTATTTTGGTAATGAAAATTGTTTTGATAATGTATTTTTTATGTCAATATATTTAAATGATATATTTTTATTGAAATGTGGAAATGATATCTTTCCTTTATGTTTGTTTTAAGTGTTATGAATATGTTATGGTCCTTGGAAATTGTTTAGGTATACGGATAGTTACATGATAAACCTTGGGTGGGTGAACCCAATATAGCTCTCAAATGTATTGGGTAACATTATGGTGGTAAATTTTAATGTTTCTCCTAAGAGATTTGTGGAATATACTGTGATGGGTATTCCAAATGTGACTCCCTAAATAGCTATGAAAGAAACAATGTAAGTATTTTATGTATGCCACAAGTTACCTTTATGATTTATGATTTCTACGTGTTATTCATAAATCATATGATTTCTTGAGGTACGTTAAAAAGATTATGTTTTGATGGAATAATTTTTTACTTTCTTTTTTTCATAACCCTTATTGTGCTTTTTATACTCATCCCATGTTTTGAAATGTTTTTCACATGACTTAATGATGAATACGGCCAAGGATGGGATCAAGGAAAAGTCATTATCTCTAAAACACGGAAATTGACATGAATTTTTTTTCAAGCGTTTTTATTTTGTGAAAAAAATGGAAACTGAGTACAAGTGTCAATTTAGTAATTTTTTAAATGTAATAGTTATGGCCTAATTCTCTAAAGCACTTAACCTGAAAAGATACTCAATGTGAATTATTCATTTAATTCAATATTATGTAATATTTTAAGGTCTGTTCCTTATACAAACCCTTGTTCCAAACTGTATTACACCATCATCATCGATAAAGAGCTCTTGTAGGTTCCCTTATATTACTACATTCACCTTCTTTTGTACCACTAGAACTCCCCTTTTTGCCTCCTAAATCTTCACTTGGATAGATTATTCGGCTATCATTTGGGTAATGAAGAATGTATTCCCTACCATTATTATTTCCAAATCAATACTTCTAATATCCATGAAGATATGGTCTTTCACAATCCACAACATCGATAGAGTAGAATGTTCTTTTCTGCTAAGAGCATTAACAATCTCGTATTTCCTTTCTAGGATGATTGTAAATTGATAAATCATAGTCTTTGATTAGATATAGTCATATCCTTTGATGTATGTTGAACTCCATTTGTGTGAATATATTCTTTAGGATATTTTTATCCGTGTATACATCACACTTCTAAGCATAGAGGAAATGTCACTATATTTTTAAGGCAAAAAATCAAATCTGGTAGCTCCAGATAATGTGTTGGGCAGTTATTCTCATGGATCTTTGAATGTCGTGAGGCGTAGGCTATAACATTGTCATTTTTCATGAGTAAACAACCCAAAAATTTCTTTGAAGCATCATAGTATATCACGAAACATTCTCCACTTTTTGGTAATGTGACTACAAGTGCAGTGATCATCCTGTTCTTTAGTTCGTTGATGCTTTCCTCACAATCTTCTGTCATGAAAAACATTACCACTTTCATTGTAAACTTAGTTAGCATTTTTTACTATTTTGAGAAATTTATCACAAAACATTGATAGTACCTAGTTAATCCAAGAGAACTACATATTACTATGACACTGGAGGGTCTGGACCATTCCTCAATCACCTTTTCTAGGTCTCCACATAAATTCCCTCAGTGCTGATCACATGTCCCAAAATTGTGACTTGTTTCATCCAAAAGTCACACTTTATGAACTTGTCAAACAATTTATCCTTTCTTATAGTTTCTATCAAAATCCTTATACATTATTCATGTTCCTCTTTTGTCGTGGAGTATATGATAATAACAATGATAAACAGTATCACTAATTTGTTGAGGTAATATATAATGACTATATTTACTAAATCGATTAATATTGTAGGGGAATTAGTATGTCCAAAGGGCATAACCAAAAAATAATAGTTAATATACCGTGTAAGGAATATATTACTATGAATATCATACTTATTCACATTTAGTTGATGATACCCGAAATGGAGATCCACCTTTGAGAAGTATTGAGCTCCTCAAAACTGATAAAAAAATCATCAATCCTTGAAAGATGATACTTGTTATGTATAGTGATCTTGTTGAGTTCCCAGTAATTGATTGATACATGCTGTGATCCATACTTCTTCTTGAAAATGATCAATATCTCACACCAAGGTGATGCACTATGTTGTATGAACCCAAAATACAAATGCTCTTATAGCAGTTTATTTGTCTCCGCCTGTTCGATAGGGGCCATCCTATTGGGACACTTTGAGATATGAGTATCTCCAGGTATGAGTTCTATTTTTAACACTACCCCACAATCTGATGTGATTCTAGGTAACTCTTTAGGAAATACAATACAGTATTGCCTTGTGATGGGATGTTCCCCTAGGTTGATAACATATTTTGACTCAGCCTTTTGAGCGAGGTATGATTCTCCACAGGGAATCAACAACCACACCATTGAAGGATTTTCAAAAGGAGACTCATGATCTTCCATGCATTTGTAGAGGACCATGGGATGGTTCATAATATGAAAATATATTTAATTTTACCAGAAATCAATATATTATCTATATAAAAAGATCCAATCAATTCCTAATATAGAGTGGAATTCCACCAAGGGAAGTATCATGGTATTTACTGGATGAATCTTCCAACATACATTAACACAATAATAGTCTAACAGTAGGGTAGTAATGTTTTCACCACATTGGGTTTTTATAGGTATATCTACTTCATGGTTTTGGGGATTCAGTTATGTATTTCTAGAAACATTCCAAGATATAACTAAATGAATATAACAAAAATCAAATAATAATCTTTCCATTCTTGAGTGAATAAGAAGTGTACCTTGTATGAATCCATTTTCTTTCTCAACTTTTGCATTAGTTATGGAATAAAACTTCTCTACTTCCATTGGATTTAGTGGATGATGTTATTAATTACTCTCGAAGACTCGAGGTTTAGTGCAAGGAATTGCATTGGGTCCTTTCTCACTATAGTTGTAGAATTGGACCACGGGTGGTTCTTTCCTTTACTCCAACACATTAAATTATATCCTCATGTACTTTCAACATTCATGAGCTCGGTAGCCTTCTCTCCGAAATTTTAAGCATTTTCCCATCCATTTTATGAAATTTATATGATGCATCATCCCAAATTTTTAACATGTATGTGGCTGATTTTTCTTTCCACCTTTCTCATTAGATCCTCTGACTTGAAACACCATATATAATTTCATGTCAACATAGCCATGGGACAATTCTCCAACTCTATATCTAATTTGAGAGCACATCTATCAACATCATTATAACTCCCAAATTCTCTAATTGTAAGATCCATTGAAGGTGTTGTTTTATACAACTTAAGAATATATCAATTTGGATATCATTGTTTATAAAAACCCTATGAATACCTTGAGTTCCTTGTGAAATATTTTTCCAATTCCATGAATGATTACACTTCCTTTTACATCAAATATATAAATATTATTTTCATCTTTATAAAATATTTTTTATGAAAATACTTGTTAGGAAACATTATCTTAATGTCTTCACACTCCATATCATTAATTTCATTACTCATCTTCGTGTTCTTAATCAATAACCACCATTTCACAGCCTATCTATATAGAGGATAAATGGACAAAGTCACTATCTCTATCTTGGAACATTGAATTATAGAAAATATATTATCCATTCAGTTTACCCACTATTTCGGGACAAGTGGATCAGAAGATCAACTAAATGTTAGTGGAATTTTCTGTATAAATAACATGATAGCCAGTTTCTCCCTCTGAGGTGATAGAGGACATTCCACATTAATCATGTTATAGTTCACAACTTGAGACAATTGGGTAAGAATCACCATGAAATTTTTACCTCAAACTCCCAAGGCATTGGGGATGTCATTCATGCAATCACTACATTATCCCCCACACAGGTTGTTGGCCTAGTTTCTCTCGGTTCCCACAATTTTCTAAAGTATAATGCATTAAAATAAAAAATAATTCAACAAGTGTTGAATACATTAACTCTAAAGTAATATCTTATGGGGTTCTTATCTTTAAAATTTTCAAAAAAAATCTTATTGGGTTCTTACTTATACTTAGTCTCATACTATGGTTTTTCACTAAGGTCCTCTAATCCAAATTACCAAATTAAAAAAATTATTCTCTGAGAAGAAAAATAGTGTCCCCGCTTTTTCCTACATTACTATTACGTAGATTTAAAGATAATCAAAATAAAAAAATTACCTGACAAATATCAAAAATTTAGTGTCTTTAGAAAATTAGGACCATGCATAACATTTAAAAACTAATACATAATAATTTATTTAATTCCTTTTTCTATAAATTCTTATTGGCCCTTGAAATATACATAGTAAAATTAGTCACCTGAGTAAATAAATCAAAGGGGTTTGAGCTAAAAGAATAGTAATAATATAGATAAGAACATGAAACAATATAACATGGGGCGATCATTATCATTATCATCATAACATAGACATCTGATCAAAAACATGAGGGGAAACATTAAGAAAAGTCTTATAATGATTAAAAAATAAAAAAGAAACATCAAGGCCTTCACCTTGGGAAACTTATTTGGGATTGGAGTCCTTAATACCTTCGCTCCACCTAGCACTTCGGGTCAGTAATGCTTTATTTCCATCTCAATGCCTTTGGGCCACCTCAAGGCCTTTAGACCACCTGATATGCAGATACCTAGACAGATTCTATGAGGAACCAACTCCAGAGGAGGATTCAAGAGAAATATACATTCACAAGAGCAGGGCTAATGGATTTGGAAGAATTAATGGGTATGGCATTGCCATCGGTATCGGGTCTGTACATCTCTGCATTAGATAACTAGCTGAACAACCATGAAAAGGTGGAGAGCTAATCGCAATGCAGATGTTGGGGAGGGTTAGTTTCATGTATTCATAGTCTGTATGATTTCCTTAATACCTATAGGTCTTGTAATGTCTTTAATACTATGAGTAATTTAATCTCTAAGCCTACGGGACTTTTAAGGGTTCCACCTCATCCCTTCAAAGAGGGGTTATCAAAATCAATAAAAAAATAATTCCTTTGGAATATTTAGGCATAAAAATTAAACCTCATTACTTAGTGGTTTACTACCATGAATAATTTTGAACAAATATGGAATCATGTTCATGCATATTTCACTTTTCTCATAAGATACATCACATTACCCAATACATTTGAGGTCTACATAATTTCGGGTACACCTTTCACATCATAACATTTATATTTTCATGCATTCCATAGAAAAAATTTGTCAATATTGAACATAAAATAACCCAAGTACTGAAATTGGGTTAATTTAATAATAATACATTAAAAAACATTGGGTTCCCAGATTAAATTGGCAATAAAATAATTAATATAATCATCATCATCCTTGTGTGAATGACAAATAATCTCAAGAAGTAAAATGTGAATTTTTTGGAAATAAGAGTTCTTTGGGAAAACGTTGTCTTTGTCATTAAATCAACTAGATAAAATTTATATCCCAGAAAAGTTAATACAAGGATAAAGAAACATTTTTACAGAATAACTATACTAAAATAGGGTGAAATAAGGGAAACCTAAAGAAAGAGTGTTGGGTTCGAGAATTCCCCTTACCATGAGTCCATATGCTTTCTTCACTTTAATATCTTATATAATCAGATTATAATTGTTAATTAAAAATTATATAACCTTTTATACATGAATTTTATTTATTATTTTCATGTTTGGTACATTTATGCTCTTTCCGATGAGTTAAATATTTTAATTTCATCATTCAAGATCATTCTTCTTCACAGTTTTCATGACTAATTCACATGTATTCCTAAATGGATGTTCATGTACCATGTGGGTAAATATAAATAATTTTTATTATATGTCATAAATGTTATTATAGATTTTTAAATGATCCTAAATAGATTTGGTTATATAATATGAGGATTAATCATTATAAAAAAGATAAGGATGATCGTTTTAGTTTAATTTAGTTGGGTTTTCGATCATAATGAACTCGTTTTGTATAATAATTTAGTATTATATATATAAGTTAGATCCAAAACATAAAGATTGTTATAACATACAAAATAAAATCTATTTTCAAACATTTAATGGTTTTATTATATCCTTGAATTCATTTAAGGAAATTGAAAGTGCATCACCCTCGATGTTGGTGAATTGACATATCTTGGGCGACTTTATAATTTTTATAATAAAATAGTGGGAGGGATATATTGTAATTCCCCGACCCCAGTTACCCAGAGTCGTTGCATTATATTAATACATTATCATGATTATAAGGAATCAAGTCCCAAAGGAACAATCCATTTAGTAGTCTAGGAAAATACATTACATACATGAACATTACATTAAAATTTCTAACATAAAACACAGCATAAAAAATTCTTTTGAAAATGCCATTATTCCATTTGCAGAAACATACATATAAATCATTATATACTTCTTGGAATCATGTGAAGATAAAATGAAAGAAAGGGGTGAGCTCAGATGCTCAGTAATGATAAACAATATAGTAGAAGTTGTCATAAATAATCATAAACATTTATGGAACGGTATAAAATTGAAACACAAACCCTTTAAACATAAATTATACCACAATATGGAAAAGAAAAATAAAATAATGACATTTACTTATTCACATGGATATTCTACTAGTCAAATAATCACATGTAATATCAATAGCTAATTTTATAATGATGGAATTTATAATGCCGAACATCATAGTCCAGGCCACGCCCCAAGACAACAAATAATGTTTTTTTCAGGGACTTGTACCAAGAATCTAACGTCTCTCATGAGACCTACCAATGTATCGAGGTGCTATATCGGGCTCCATCCATCACATATTAAGTCCAATGGATTCCTCATATGAAAATTTTGAAACATAACCTAAAAATTTGTATTAGATCTAGAATAGGAAATGTAAATACTTTAACCATAAACCATGAATGGTATAAAAATACCACATCCACAGTCAAACATATCATAACTGACTCAATACAATATGGAAGATTTTATTATAATAAATTAA
Organism: Viscum album; assembly: GCA_963277665.1. NCBI lineage: Eukaryota > Viridiplantae > Streptophyta > Magnoliopsida > Santalales > Viscaceae > Viscum > Viscum album. Next base: position 1,717,106,899 of record OY728128.1, read on the forward strand.
CCTTAGTAAAGAATAATATCCAATAAAGTTTGTTGACATAGTTGAAAATGAGCAGTAAAACTCTTTGAGAGAAATGTCTCTTTTTGTGATATAATTTAAAAGTCACACATTTATAAAGGAAGTCATTTAAAAGAGATTTTTAAATACAATTTTCCTATACCACTTTGGAACTTTTGAATGTAATTAACATATTAAGAAAATCATGTCCATATAAATAAATCCTTAAAATAATTTTTAATACATGGACATTAATGAAAAAGATTTTGAAAAAAAATTCATTAAAACATTTAAAATGATGATATTGATAAAGAGTCCCTTCAAAAAAACCTTAAAATATTTATTTTGAAATCATTTTCATGAAACATGTGCATGGATAATAAAAATGTCCTAGTAAATACTTACACATAAACAACCTCGGATAATAATGAGATTGAGGAATTAACCCTTACCTTGCACTTTCCTTTGGTCAAGGGTATCTTTAACCTCCAGTATAATTACCATATTATGATATTAAATTATTACAGAACCATATTTATATTTATTATATCATTATTTATTCATTTATGAATTTATACTACCCATTTATTAATTATTTCGTTGTCAAAATAACATTTTGGGTAATAATCGCTTTCTTTATCATACATGTTTTAACTTGTAATTGTTGATCATATATATTTTATAATGATTTAATTGATTTAGAATAAAAAATATATTTATGTATCATATATATTCAGAATAAAATTTTTTATAATAGATAGATATATGAAATGGAAAACTCCATTTATGGAGACGGTAGGCTGTATGTATTAATAAACACCATTTCAGTTTTCATATCGTATTGAACTAAAGTAAGTGATTGAGATATATGTGTTTATATATATATCCAGTATAATTATTATTTCATATATTACATACTTATTAATAATATATATATTTATAATCATCGTTGAATGGTGAACGTTGAAATGAATCTCATCACGTCGTCAAGATGGTAAGTCTTATGTATGCACAAGAGATGATATCATTTTATTGGTGGTGAAATAATATGTAATTGGATGGTATATTATATATATAGAATCACTAACATGTTATATTTATTATTTATATCAATTATACTCATTATTATACGTATCCATATAATGAATTGTTGAATAACAAACAACACCATGGCGTGGAGACGGTAAGCCGTACGTACGCACCTGTCGTGAATTTTCCATCCATATGATGGATAGAATAAGGAATATGGTTGTACCATATTAATATTATCACATTATGTGGATGGTATTGGAGTTATTATTCTGGTATGGAAACAATAATGAAAGCGGAAGTGAAATAAGGAAAGAACTTCGAAAGAAGTGATGAAATAATTATCTCTTCGCCGGGTTCTTCCTTCTGATTTGAACAAGAGGGCTCCTTAGGCTGGATTTTTTATCAATGTAAGGCCACTAGGATTAATTTAGGGTATATTTTAGGATATTTGAGAAGGGGTTGGACAAGAAAAATGGCTTTTGTGTTGTAAATTTAAGATCTAGAGAATTACCATTTTATAAGAGAGGTGAGGGATACTATAAAAAATGTTTGAAATATTAATTTCTTCTAAAACTTATTTCGGTTTATAATAGCTCAAAATGAATTTATTTAGAGGATATGGTGGTTATAGTTCTAAATCCTCCCAAAAAATAGTTTTTAGACAATTTTAGGTCATCATATTATCCTTATCTTTTAGATTTAACCCTTAGTTAAATAGTTTACCTTTTACCATGTCATCTTGTATTATTACAATACATGATTAATAATCAAACAATAAAATTCCATGAGAACCTAATGTGGTTAATTATTGACATATATATCATTATATAAATTTTTTGGCTGAACCTTATATTTTTAGGAATATTATATCATTTAATAATATAGTATTTGTTTAAAAAACTCATTTATGTCAATTTTGACACTATTTAGTATTTGGTTTTTGTGAAAGTCATAACAAGTTGATTACTTCAAAAAAATATTAAATCAACCCTAACATGTCATATTCACCTAGAAATTTATTTCATGGCATAAAAATTCTCAATGTACATTTATTTTGATATTTATAATATAAATTATTTTAATCTTTCATTAATAAGGTAATTAATGCTTCATCATTGTGTCATAAATAAATTTAATTATTTAATGTCTAAAAATTATAAATAAAATAAGAAGATGTAGGAAATATTTTTAGATTTATAATGAATATTTTTAGTTGAATTTATCTTATGTGTAACCCTGTAATAAAATTGGTTTAGGTATTAAACTATGAATTTGACACTTTTAACTCTTTTAAATAAAACATAATAAATGTCTTAATCTAACCCAAATGGATCAAAAAGAACTTATTTTTTTCCTAAGGTTGATTTTTGTCGTAATACATTTATACAATAAAATTAGGACATGTGTTGGGATAATTTTAATATTATTTTTAGCTTTAATTACCTTATTTTCATTTAACTATGGTTTATAAAAATCAATAGTTACTATTCACGAAATATTATTTTCATCCTAATGAACATAATTTTACTTACTGAAGTCAACCGTTTATCTTAGATTTTTGAAATTCAATTCACAGAAATTTTGAAATGATGTTTTATGAATATTCGCAATTATTCCAAGAAGGTGGGTAAATGTGCCTAGAACATGGGTAAAAATACGTTAAAATGGTTCAATAAACATCTATATATCTAATTTTATAATAAAATTATTCTGATGACTTAAATAGAACTAATATATGTATTATGTATCTATTTTAAGATAAAAAATTAATTAAAAATAAATATTTAAATGAAAACTATGGTTTTTATGTACTGTGAAATATTTTTGACTATTCCTCAAAAAATGAATGTTTTCAGAAAAATACCAAAAATCACATTAAGATAATTTAGATACTACAATTCCAAAATGATGTCTATTTTACCAAATTCAAAACATAATGGTTCCATTAATTAATTTAAAATTAATTCCTATTGCCAAAACTAGAAAGCAGGTTTTTGAGAAGTAAAAACTATCAAAAGATTGACAACTGTTTATGTGTAATTAAAACATGAAATTACTTCCAATGACCAAAATTGGATTAAATGGTAAAAATATTATCTAAATACACTTTAAAACCACTCAAATTTATAATTTAATACTATAAATTATTTTGACCAAACAAGTTGTTTTCAATTATGATTTAGTATTTTTTCACTATTCAACAAAATATGAATGTTATTAGAAAAATACCAAAAATTTAACCAAAATAAATTTTTATTTCCCGATTCTAAAGATGAATGTAATTTCATAAAATTAAATATATAAAGGTGTCAAATATTTGATTTAAAAAATTTTCCCCATTAAAAGGCGGAAAATTGAATTTATTGGAAAATACTTCGTTTATCTGAAAAATTGAATTTTTCTCTATAATATGTCTATGAAAAACATAATATGGATGTTAAAATAAAATGGAGTATATGAAATTTAAAATTTATTTAACACTATTCATAATCGCTTTTTAATGGCTAGTTTGGTAAGTTGTGGTGCGCCCGAACTCGTTGTTGCATGTAGCGCATGCTATTGAATTACTTTAAAGAGATAAAGTACTATGAAATATTAGAGGGTTACATTCTACCATCCTTAAATAAATTTCATTCTCGCAATTCAAAATTGATCTTTTAACATAAATGGTTGAAAAAAGGTAATTCCTTTGTAGAAAACCCACATTGAAAATCGGGTTACTAAACTTTAGTCTTAATAAAATTGAAAGGGAAATGAAAAATTCACCACCAAATTAGGATTTTGAAAAAGAGGACATTGGTGGAAATTAAATACACATAATTGGAGAAAAATGTAAATAATTATTGGGAGTGGTTGAGATCATCAATCACAAACAAGTGAACAATAAATGGAATATTGAGGGCCTCAAATCCATAAATCTATGATGACTTAAAATATTATTGTTTCATAAAAACATAAGGTATTAAGATAACACATTTATGTTTTTAATATCAATTCCCCAAATTTTAAGAATTAATTTCTGCATAGAATAGGATAAAAAAATACATGACAAGTAGAGTTCCATCATTCAACTAACTTCTACCACAAACTCATCTTTCAATCCAAAAGATAACAGAATTCAAAAATATTGTATTTATCCTAATTGTATAGGGTTCCAAAAATAATGAATTTATAATTCATCTGTCAGACCATTTAAATAAACTACATTATACAAACTAGGATATCACATAGGCCAGTGATAGGTGATGCACCATTTTCACCCTTTGGTTGCGGGTTCAAGTCTCACGACCTTTCCAGACGTGATAGGTTATCACCCGACCTCTGAGTTGTCCTTTTTAATAAAATAAAAAAAATCATAAGAAATTTTTTAACAATAAAAAATAGTATCCATTTTCCAACTTATTTCATTCCAACCTTTATACATCTCTAAAATACTATTGTCCAAACTCACAGTCCAAAATTTACAAGGAAGGTAAAAAAATGAAAATCTTTTTTTCCACCTAATAACATGTGAATAGATTCATCATGTATTCACTAAAAACATGGTAACACTCTGAATTAGCATAAAACCTTATTGAATACGTTCATGATCCCTTATTCCTTATAGAATACCAGATACACTCCTTAAACCAAAGAATGATTTAATCTCCAGTAATGATAGAATAAACAAATAATTAATTAGTTACAATATAGTCCATAATATCCAATATACTTTATCCAACTCAATTTTAGCTTATTCTGAATCCATTATCTCAGTTCCAAAAACATATTAAATGTTATATTTACCCCAACCAAATATTTTTCAAAAAAAATTTACAAGAAATTGGGTCACTTTACTTATACCATAAAATCATAAATACTTAATGAAAACGTACCGCAGAACAATCCTTATATACTTTATAATTCTTATAACTTGTACTCAAATGACACAATTCATTAATAACAGCTTAATAACACTAATCATTCCTCTTTATCTACAGTAGTATCATTACAGGATTTTTATCCAATAGCATCATTGGGGGTATACTCTAATGATTGGTACATTGATTCCTGTATTGTCCCAACTCCTTAAAGACAAATAATTGAACATTTGAATCATTTTTCTTACCTTTGAAATAACCAACTTGGTTTCTTTTTCCTCCACACTTATAACAAACTCTTATCCATTTCAATCACTTTCTAGAGTGATAAGTTTCACAATTATCACATATGGGAAAATCTTTCTTTCGCTTCTTCCCATTATCTATATTTTTCTATAACATCCTCTTATTTCTCTGGATTCCCTTCAAATATATACAACTCCGATAATTCTTAACTTATCTTATTAATACACAATACTATTTATTTATATGATGAGAATACATGGGAGACTATTTCCCTATTATATTTTGGATTAAGACCAAGAAAGATATGACCCTTATTACTCTTTGGATCATGTGTATTCCTATAGTTCTCATTCCTTCTAATGGGCTCCATTTCTAAATGGCGACATACACTAGGTTAGATCATGTCTTAATTTATATTCAAAAAACTAGAAAAATTATCAACATTAATTGATGATTTGCACACATCTAGTATCATAATCCTAAAATTGGTATCTATGCTGACATATTTACCCATAAATACTTCATAATGGTTTTGAATGAAAATCTGAATTATCATAAGCATATCCTTAGGGCGTGTCGTAACCAAGAGTGCCGAAATTCCCGTTGTTGTGCACCAATTCCAGTTCGAGTCTAGCTCAAAGCGGTGTTTTTGAGTTTTACCTCTAGATACATATGTGCTAGAGCCACCTCTACCTGCTCGTATCAAGACAGGGATGTATTTCTTAGAAAATTCAAAAAATCACTACATTACCAAAATTCTAGGAAGTTCATATATATAATCCTCAATGTATATCTTAGGGTAATGTTTCAAAATCAGAGTTAATCTAAATATATTTCCAAGGTTTTTTATAAACATCCTATGATATGAACTATAACACCCTGACCCCAGTTACCCAGAGTCAGTGCATTATTTTAATACATTGGCATGATTACAAGGAATCATGTCGTGAAGGGCCGATCAGTTTAGTAGTCTGGGAAAGTAGATTACACACTTGAACTTTACATTACAATTTCTAACATAAAACACAGTATAAATAATACTTTGACAATGCCATTATTCTATTAGAATAAACCTGAATATAAATCATTATATAAATTTTGGCATCCTGGGAAAATAAAATATAAGAAAGGGGTGAGCTCAGGTGCTCCGTAAGGATAAACAATATATTGGAAGCTATTATAAATAATCATAAACATTTATGGCATGGTATAAAATTGAAACAGAATCCCTTTAAACATAGACAACTGCATAAAATGGAAACGATAAATCAAATAATTCCATTTACTTATTCACATGGATATTATACTAGTCGAATAATCACATGTAATATCGATATCTAATTTCATAATGATGGAATTAATAATGTCAAACATCATAACCTCATAGTCAAGGACTCATGCCAAGACTAAAAATATTTTTTTTCAAGGCCTTGTTCCAAGACACTAATTTGTCTCATGAGACCTACAGATGCACTGGGGAGCTATAGTGGAATCCACCCATCACTTACTAAGTCAAATGCAATCCTCATATTAAAAGTTTGAAACCTAACATAAACATTTGTATTAAAACTAGCATACGAAATGTCAATAGTTCAATCATAAAGAATGAATGTTATAAAAATGGAACATCCACATTCAAAAATATTATAACTCATGAAATAAAATTTTGAATATTGTATTATAATAAATCATCCTCAATCAAGAATAATATCTAGTAATGTATGTTGACATAGTTGAAAATGATCAGTAAAACTCTTTGAGAAAAATGTCACTTTTTGTCAACTCATTTAAAAGTCACATATTTATAAAGGAATTCATTTAAATGATATTTTTAATCAATGTGTCCCACATAAATTTGGAACTTTTGAAAGGAATAAACATTTTAAAACAATCATTTCTATATAAATAAATCCTTATATCATTTTTAAAACATGGACATTAATTAAAAATATTTAGAAAAATAAATCATTAAAATAGTTAAAATTTTGATATTGATAAAGAGTCCCTTCCACAAAACATTAAAATATTCATTTTGAAAACATTTTAATGAAACATGGACGTGGATGATAAAAATGTCCATGTAAATACGTATACATAAACAATCTCTTATAATAATGAGATTGAGGAATTAACCCTTACCTTGTACTATCCTTGGTCGAGGGTATGTTTAACCATCTGTATAATTACCATATTATGTCATTAAATTATAAAAAAAACCATATTCATATTTATTATATCATAGTTTATTCATTTATGGATTTATACTACCCATTTATTAATAATTTCTATGTTAAAATAACATTTCAAGTAATAATCGCTTTCTTTATCAAACATGTTTTAACTTGTTACTCTTGATCATATAAATTATATCATGATTTAATTGATTAGAGGATATAAAACATTATTTATGTTTCATATATATTCATAATATAAGTATGTATAATAGATAAATATATGAAATGGAAAACACCATTTATGGAGACAGTAGGATGTACATACGCATAAACACCATTTTTGTTTTCATATGGCAGTGAACGAATGTATGTGATTGAGATATACATATTTATACATATACATATATATAAATATATATTTCCAGTATAATTATTTTGTCATATATTACATACTTATTAATAATATATATTTATAATCATCGTTTAATGGTGAACGTGGAAATGAATCTCATCGCGTCGTGGAGACGGTAATTCGTACGTACGCACAAGCGATGATATAACTCTATTGATGGTGAAATAGTAGGTAATTGGATGGTATATTATATATAAAAAATCATTAACATGCTATATTTATTATTTACATCAATTATACTCATTATTACACCCTACAAAATAATAAAGTGTTGAATAACAAACAACACCACGATGTGGAGACGGTAAGCCGTACGTACACACGTATGGTGAATTTGTCATTTCTAAGATGGATAGAATAATGAATATGGTTTTACCATATTTATAATAAAATCATAGTATGTAGAAGGTAATTTAGATATTATTCTGGTATGGAAATAACAAAGAAAGAGGAAGTGGAAGAAAAAATGAACTTCTAAAGAGGTGATAAAATAATTACCTATTCTTCAAGTTCATCCTTTTGATTGGAAAAAAGGGATCCTTTTTCTAGATTTCTTGTAACACCCCAAGATTCTATGGTACGTTTCTCTTTGAATAATTTAGTATCTTGCATTGTACGTAACTTGGAGGTTTAATACACCACAACCAATCAAACTATCCATTATGAATAGTAATACCCACCTTTTGAAAGTTTATAAATTTTATTCTTTAAAATGGAATTCATTTTTTGATTTGTAAGATCATAATTATCTTAGGGTGAATTTTTTTTACTTTTCTAAAAACTTTCAATTTTTGATGAAATGTGAAAAATACTAAATTTTAATTAAAAACAACATTTTTAATCAGAATAATTTATAGTGTTTAATTATACATTTGAATGGTTTTTAAGTATTATTAGATTATATTTTTATCATTTAATATAATTTAGGTCATCATATGTAATTTCATGTTTAAACTGTATATAAACAAGTGTCAATCTTTTGATAGTTACTATTTATTAAAAAACACGATTTTTGTTTTGACATCGGGAATTAATTTTAAATTAATTTATGAAACTTATGTGTTTTAAATTTGGAAAATTGGATTCCATATTTAGAATCAAGAGGTCCAATTTTTTAAAATTGGAAACGTTTTTTATACATTATGAATATTTAATTCAGTAAATATTTTTTTACCATGGAAAAAGGGGTAAATCCGGTAAATAAGGGTAAACAAATAAGATTATAATAATATTAAATTACATTAACATGTGTCAAATTTGTATTGGTTGACACATGTCCGACCATGGGAATTATTGGGTCAATTTTGGGACCCCATGGATCCACTTGAGAGTGATAATGACACTTTATATTAATTAATTTAAAGTAAAGACAAAAATGACATAAACATATCTCTTTTAGTAAAACAATTTTTACATGGGGTTATATAATTTATCATTTGAACTATAAATATTATTTTTAATTCAAAAAATATTTCCTACATAATTGTATTTTTTTTTTTTTAGACATCAAGTAAATAAAGTTGTTTAGGACACAATAATGATATAGTGTTTACCTCATTAATGAATGATATAAATAAACAAGATTATAAAAATTTAAAAAATATCCAAATACTGTCCAATTCTTATTAGATGATTTTATTTAGAACATGATTCACCTTATCTTTGAATTTAATGAGTTTTGGACAGTTATAACCGAAAAATCATTATATAATAAAATAATATTTTCAAACATTCCTAAAGAGCCCCTCCTCCCCCTTATAAAAATCCCTCACCTCTAACCCATTTCTTAAACCAATCAAGACCTTGTCTCATCCATACTCTACCTAAATACACTTCCCACATCCCTCTCTTCCACCTATAATCCTAACCATAGTTAGAAGGCACTTCAAGGAATCCATTTGGTTCAAACCAAAGGGAGTTACCCGATTTTAAGTTAACGTATTCCATAAAGTTCTCTTCTTTTATTTTACTCCTCCAACCCCCCTAAACTATTTTATTACTTTATTTTATAAAAAAACAGTATAAAAAATATAATAGGTGTTTTTATGAGATTTATTCGAGCTACACTTACACACACCTCCATCTAATGGTAAAAGAACATACTGTTTCTGTGGACAGCTAACTACTGTCTCACAAAATGATGATTGTTCAATTATCTCATGTCGCCTCTTATGGTGGCCATTAAAATGGAACTATATTTATATGTTATATATATATATTATATTTATATAGTTTCTATGCTTATTTATTTTTCATTTATATCATACCTTTATGGTTTCCATAATGGGTAAGTGCGATAATTTCATTTGTGAATTGCAGACAACCGCTCCCTCAAAGTGATATGACTCGTTCATGACATACGTGGAAAATATAAAGGATTAAGTTATTGAAATTACATATCATATTTTACTGGAATTATAATATAAATATGTATCATTATGTATTAATTCTTTTTAAATACCAAATAGAAATGAAAGTAGTGTTTATGTGTACGTACGACATACCGTCTCCATGAACAATGCATTTCATTTCTTATCTCCAAATGTTATATACTATTATAAATGAATATATATACATATAGTATATATAAAATATATATGATATCTACATCGTGAATATAATTTTGTATATCATGTACTTTTGACCACATGGACAACATGTAATTATAAGAAGTTTACTTTTGACTCAAGTACGAAATATCAAAAAATGACCGTTATTAACTTAAATGATTTTGTAATGATTATAACAAACTAATAAGTGATATAAAAGGAATAATAAATTTAAAAAATGTTCTGAAGAAAGTATAAATTAAATTTATTTTATTATTTAGGAGATTAATGAATGAACAGATCAAGTTGGACACGAGGTAGGGGTTCATTTCACAATCTCTTTATTATATGAGGTTGTTTTTACGTAAGTATCTACCGTGGCCACTTTATCATCCACATCGATGTTTTCTTAAAATTTATTTCAAAACCTTTTTACTATTTACTAGACTATGGTTCAATGTCATTTATACCCTTATTTGACATTATATGTTTTGAAAGGAATCTTTCCATTGTTTTCCCAACAAGGTACTTTATGATCTTTTCAACCAAATTAAGGTAAAAATGTCTTTTTTTAACTTATACAACGGGTACGACTATTTTCTTCCATTATAACATAGTTAAATATTCCCTTACAATATTATAATAATATTTTCAAAAGAAAATTTTTATTCAATATTTATGTTACTTTTAAATGATATCAAAATAGAAAGTGATATTTCTCTCAAATAGTTTTGATTTCATCTATGTCAACATACATTGATAAATTTTACACTTGTTTGAAGTGGATTTAATATGATACAAATCTTTCATATTGTATTTAAGATTTTTTGTTATGTTTTAATTTGGTTGTGTAATTTTTATACAATTCATGGTTTATGGTTAAAGTATTGACATTTTATATAAAAGTTTTAATATGAATGTTTATATTATGTTTCAACCTTTTTGTATGATGAATGTATTGGACATAGTAAGTGATGGATGGATCCCAATAAATCTCCTCGATGCATCGGTAGTTCATATCAGGTAATTATACATGTAATTGGCTGAGGCCTTTCCCAATTTGATATATGGTTTTGGACAAGGCCTAAATCATTTTAGACGTCTTGGTCGAGGCCTTGAAAAGATGTTTCAGAATGTCTAGAATTATACATTCCCTCATTATGAAAATAATATTTATTGTTCATGTAGTTAGTTGACTAGTGATATACCCATGACTATGTTTTATTATGGAATTATTTACTCAGATCATATTAAATCCATAAAGTGTTCATGTATATTATTTGTAAAGGCATGTGTTTTTAATCATTCACCATGCCTAATAATTATGTTATCTTCCGCTGTATTTTTTACTCCTACTGAGCATCTGATCTCACCCCTTTATTATGTTCCATTTTCCCAAGATATGAAGAAGTCAGTTTTCAGTGACTTAAAGGAATAATATATGAGGCTTGTATGTTTTTAATGGAATAAATTAGTGTTGTATTTCTTTTCAAGTTGTAATGTTGATCTTATGTATGTATCTTATAACCAATACTAGTAAACTTACCTGTCCTTCAAAACAAGATTCTTTGAATCATTCCTATGTATTAAAATAATTCACTAGCTTCGGGATTCTGTGATTGGGGCATTACTGTTGGTATCAGAGGAAGTTTAGTACAAACCTTGGAAACTAGATTTAAAAAAACACTGATTAGAGAACGTAACCCTAAGATATAATTTGACAATTAGTATAGAATAAATTTCTAGAATTTTGTTAATGTAAGGATTTTTTGTACTTTACGAGAAATAAATCCCCTTCTGGATACGAGCAGGTAGAGACCGCTCTGGCACAGATGCACCTAGGAGTGAAAACTCCGACAAGGAGTTTCGGGCTTGACCTGGGGTATCCTGGTACATGATTACGGGCCTTGTTGCGCTCTTGGTTACGACACTCTCAAGGGATATGATTAGAATAATACATATTTTCTTTACAAATCATTATTAAGTATTTATGAGTTTATAACTATTCAAAGAAAACATTTTTATGATTATGGATTATATCCATAAATATCTCAATTTATGATAGGTGTTTTATATGTTTTGAATTATGAATTGTGATTCATAAACTAATCTAGTGTCTTCCATTATTTATAAATGGTTCCTAGTGGAAGGAATGGAAACCATATCAATGCATGTAATCCATGTAGGTATTTTCCTCCTACTAAAGATAATTATAGTCTAGATGGTGATGCAACTAGTGCTGATCAGCTTATCACCATACTGGTACAACTCACTTAGGTTATGAATAATAACCTTACCCATATGGAGCACCATGATCCACAACATGCAGCATCAATGATAGACCGCTTCATGAGGCCAAAACCACCAACATTCAATGGGACTAAAAATACATTTGTAGCTGAGCAATGGATAAGTCCCTTAGAGAAAATATTTCATGCTTTAGGGAGCAATGAAAGGGAAAAAGTTGTCATGGAAGTTTATCGTCTCACATGAGATGTAGATAAGTGGTGGTCAGTGATTCAAACCAAAAAGGAGGTTGATGAAGTATCATGTATGGAATGGAGGGATTTTAAAGGGATTTTCTTAGAAAAATACTTTCCTCATGACCATCAAATAGATATGGAAAGGAAATTTATTCTTATGAGAAAAAAGGAGGATGAGAATTTCGCAATGTATAAAGCTAACATTACAAGGTTAGAAAGGCATTCTGCAAATTATATATGTAACCCATGAAGTAATATTGATCATTAATTTTATGGGTTAAAACCATTTCTTCATAGAGAATTTTTTTCATAATCCTTCTCATAATATAAATATATTCACTCATGTGCTATCAAGAGAGAAAAGGAATTCTCTAAGTCTTACGACTTTAAAGAAATAAATACAAGAAGAGATCTTATTAACACTCAGGGAAAGGAAATAAGAAAACATGGAAGAAGGGAGAGCTATGTTTCCACCCTGTGATAATTGTGGAAGGATGCACCTTGGTTCATGTTTTAAAGGAATGGGAGTTTATTAAAAATGTTAAGTAAAATGTCACCAGACTCGTGATTGCAAGGGACAGAAAAAAGGATGTTAATGTTGAAAGATAAAATTATAGAGAAATGGGTCATTATGAAAATGAATTTCATGAGAGCCCAGAAAAAATAACTCACAAAAGGCCAAGGGAGAAAGGCCAAGATTATGTTGTTACTATAGTTGATGTGGAATACTTAATGTATTTGTGTTTTTTTATTCAAGAATTATTTTCTAGTTATAAAAATAATGTGAAATGTATAAAGATTATACTATAGTACTTTTTGTTTTCATTATGTTTTTAATATGATGAAGGTAATCATATTTTCAGTATGTGATATTAAGAAAAACTTTACGTTGTTTGGGGAATCTGATGTTACAATTGATTTTGGAATTTAAAGACCTTTTAGAGTGAATTTGAGAAGTATTTTGGATAGCTATAAAGGTTGGAATGAATTAATTTTAACTTTGGATAGTATTTCTTAAGATTATTTTTGGAATATTATAATACTGTAGTTTTAGAAAAAGGACAACCAGCAGTTTGGGCGATAACTCGTCGCTTCGGACAAAGCTATATGAATGGAACCCACAACCAAAGTGCGACATGGATTTATGACCTACCACTAGCCTACAAGATGTCCCTGGTAATTATAAATTAGTTTCTTTCATGGTATATATCTGGAACCATATACGATTAGGATAAATATAATATTTTTGAGTTTTATTATCTTTTGGAGTAATAGATTAGTTTGGGGTGGAAATTAGTTAAAGGACGGAACTCTACTTGTCAAGTGTATATATATATATATATATATATTATTCTATGAAGAAATTAATTCTTTAACATTAGGTAAGGGATATTAAAACCAAAAATGAGTTATCCTAATACCTTATGTTTTTTTTGAACCGATGATATTTTAAATCATCTTAGATTGAAGGCATCGAGGCCCTTAATTTTACACTTGTTTGTGATTGATGACCTCAATAACTACCTATAAATATTTAATTTTTCCCCCAGTTATGTGTCTGTAATTTCCACCAATGTTATTCTATTCAAATCCCTATGTTAGTGGTGACTTTTTATTTCCCTTTCCCTCTTATTAAGACTAAATTTTATTAACCCTATTCCCAATGTGGGTTTTCCACAAAGGTATTTTCTATTTAAAACCTCTTATATTGGAAGAATAATTTCAAATTTTGAGGATGTAATTTATTGAAGGAGGTTATAATGTAACACCTTAATCTTCAATGGTATGTTTCCCTTTGAATAATGCAGTAGCTTGTGTTGTACGCAACTTGGAGTTTTAACACACCAAAACAAATCAAACTAGCCATTATGAATAGTAATACCCACTTTTTGAAATGTTATAAATTTTATTCTTTAGAATGGACTTCATTTTTGGATTCGTAATATCAAAATTATCTTAGGGTGAATATTTTTACTTTTCTAAAAAAATTCAATTTTTGCTGAATAGTGAAAAAATACAATATTCTAATTAAAAACAACTTTTTTAATTGAAATAATTTATACGTTTAATTATTCATTTGAACGGTTTTTAAGTATAATTATGTTATATATCTATCATTTAATTTAATTCAGGTCATTGGATGAAAATTCATGTTTAAACTGGACATAAACAAGTGTCAATATTTTAATAGTTATTATTTCTTAAAAACCACGCTTTTTGGTTTTAACAATGGGAATTAATTTTAAATTAATATATTCCTCTTATGTGTTTTGAATTTGGAAAAAAAATCCATATTTGGAACCAGGAGGTTCAAATTTTGTAAATAGGTAACTTTTATTTTTATACATTGTGAATATTTACTTTAGTAAATATTTTATTTACGATGGTTAAAAGGGAAAATCCAGTAAATAAGGGAAAACCATAATACTATAATAATATTAAATTACCCAAAAATGTATCTTATTCCTTTTAGTTGATACATTTCTGACCATTGGCATCCTTGGCTCGATTTTGGAACCCCATGGAGCCACATGAGAGTGATAATGACACTTTATATTAATTAATTTAAAGTAATGAAAAAAATGACATAATCATATATCTTTTAGTAAAAAAAATTCCAATGGGTCATATAAGTTTTCATTTCGATTATTAATATTCATTTTAAATATAAATCAATTTCTAACATCATATTATTTTTTAATAATTTTTAGACATCAAATAAATAAAATTATTTATGACATAATAATGATGCCGTGTTGACCTCATTAAGGAATGATTTAAATAAATGAGATTATAAAAATTAAAACAATATCCAAAACCTGTCCAATTATTATTGGATGATTATATATCAAACATGAGTAACCATATGTTTTACTTTAATGAGTTTTGGAAACTTATAAAACAAAAATCATTTTATAATAAAATAGTATTTTCAAACATTTTTAAAGAGACCCTCCTCCCCCATATAAAAATCCCTCAACTCTAACCAATTTCTCACACCTCTAAAGCCCCTTGACTCATCTAACATATCACGACCCATCCTCGAGGCACGTGCCATGACTACCCCAAGCCCTCCTTCCATAGGCCAGGGGTTGGCGACTAGCACTAAATGTGTAAATCCCAAAAACTAGGAAGGCATTACCTTTATAAAAGTAAAAAAAACACCACAGAGTACAAGTGGAAGTAAACACTAAGTACAAAAGAAAGTGCTGAAAAGTAAATGGGCCAGAATACAAACCCAACAGAAAATACAGCTACAACTGAAAAAAAGTACAACAAAAAAAGACAACAGCTGGAAGAACGGAAGCGGCTCCTGGGTCGTCCTCCTCGGATCCTACCTGAAGGGTAGGTATAGAGAGCGCAGCTCCTGGATCATCCACCACGGATCCTACCTGAAGGGTAGGTACAGATAGCCTCCACAACGCTCTCGCCCGTCAACCTCCTCCGTGTGTCGTCTTGTCGTGAAGTCCACCTCCGGAAACTGACTCATCGCGTGGTCCACCTCTGGCGTACCGACTAGTCATGTGGTCCACCTCCGGGTATGGCCGAGTCCTCAAACACTCAGCCTCCGTCAGCACTGCACATCGTCTGCAACCAACACAATGAGGTTCCGGCATAGCCCGTGCAGGGGTGAGTATAACGATACTTAGTAGGGACCCTGAGACCCTCAAGGTCTCACTAAAACCAATAAGGATAACCACAAAAAAGATCTCAATAGATAACCTCTACTTAGGTATATGCCCATACATATACCTAAGTTATCAAATAACCCATCTCAATCATGAGGTAAAAACAAAGGTCATAGACTCAGCTCAAACAAGGATTTTCAAATATCGAAACCGTAACTGCTGAAGAGCCCTGTCTCTGGAGGCTACACTGATCATGTTACGACTCCGAGGTACTAACCTAAGACTGCTGAGTTACTCCGCCTGTCGAGTACTATGGGCCTGCTGCTACAACCAACCGCTTGCCACCATGGGTCTGCCGCTACAACCAAGCGCTCCCCCTCATAGCCTCAAGAGGTACTCATTCTATTGAGTACCGCGGGTCTGCCGCTACAACCAAGCGCTTCCCACCCTGGGTCAGCCGCTACAACCAAGTGCTCCCCCTCATAGCCTTCAGAGGTACTCCTTCTGTTGAGTACCGAGGGTTTGCCGCTACAACCAACCGCTCCTCCGCCATGGGTCTGCCGCTACAACCAAGCGCTCCCCACTGGGCTATCCGAAACTCACCGAGTCGATCGATCAGCCGTCATCAAGTCTCAGTCGGCTACACGGTCTCCGCACTCCGCACGCTCGTCTCTGGGAGGGTCTGCTCCACGAGCTACTAGTCAATACTCTACGTATCACAAAATCCCATGAAGAAGTATCTCAAAGTACCGCCTTGTCATAGGGGTCTCAACACAACTAACAGTGCGTCAATTGGACGCCCGATCTGTGAGTTATTAGAGTTTTCGTCCCAGGGGCCCGGTTGGTTTCGTGTGAGAACCAACCCAGCCGTATCTCAACTGTACCCCTAACCCTCATAGGGTATACTCATAGGGATCGTTTCACAATGCGATCACTAACGCTGCTGACGGTTCGTCAAATGAACGTCCGGTCTGAAAGTTATCAGGTTTTCCGTTCAAGGGGCCCGGTTGGATTTAGGGTATAATCCAACCTGGCCATTATCCAAATACAACCAAAACCCAGGAAAAGAATTCCAAAAGTTTCTTCTCATCAAGAGGAATCCAATAAATTCGACGGAACGTCAATCGGATGTCCGGAGTTCGAGATATAAGCATTTCCGCTCCGAGGGACCGGTTGGTTTTGTATCCGAACCAACCCGGCCATACATAATGTTCTCCAAAACCTTGAGTGTAATATACCGAAACGACCACCTCGATCCAAGGATCGCATCTCAACTGACGGTGTGTCGATCGGAAGTCTGTGGCCCAAGATATGAGTGTTTGAACAAAATTGTCCGAAGATAGGGGTTCGGGCCCGATCCGACCCGGCCCGATACCCCCCCGGGGTCGGCCCGAACCAGGTCGACCCGAACTAGGTCCGGGTCAGGCCTGTTTGGGCGTGGCCCCACTGGCTGGCATGGCCCGGCCCAGCCTGGGTGGCTTGGCCTGGGCGGCCCAGCGGCCAGTTAGCCTGCTGCGCTGTCGCGGCCTGCGTGGCCTGCTCGGGTGGCCGAGCTGAGCGGAACCGGGGGGAAAGCGTGTGCCCCCTCTGATTGAGTAACCTCGGCCCCACATGGTGAGGGGGGGGGGCGCTTCCTTCATCCAGCGGACACAGCCTGGTGTCGTGTCCCCCTCGGTCCTGCGCGGTCGCAGGACCGCTGCTCACCGCCGCGACTGAAGCCGCGGCGGACCTTCTCGGCGGCGCGTCGGGCACCGTCGTCTCCTGGCGGCCGGCCGGTGCTGGCCGCCGCCTCCGTCTGCCGGCGCCACCGTGCCGGCGCGGCGCGCTGGCATGCCCTTCCGCGGACCACCGGAGTTGCTCCGGTGGTCCGTTTTCAATTGTGTCTACACCAGTGGTCCTCCCGGGAGCTGAAGATCACTGCGAAGGGTTCAAAACGCCTTTACGGCCTGCCTTATCATCTTCCTTTGATCCTCACTTCGACAACAACTGTGGAGTCTTCGAATTGACTTTGCGGCCCCGTTTTTTATCGCCCGATAATCTGCGCACAATGATCAAATAATCAAAACGCGTCCTCTTCATGGTTTTTCGGCGCGGCACGGCGACACCACGACTTGTTTGACATCAACGGCGCGGCGTGACGGCACTGCGCTTCTTATCCCTTTCTCATAGTTTCCGCGCGGTGCAACGGCATCGCACCACCTTTCACGTGCCGCATCAAATTCAAACAAACAAGGTGGGAGGAGGTTCAGTCGTGTTCATGTGGTATGACCCCCTCTCGTTATTGCGATATCAGGCGGCTCAAATGAAAACAAGAATGGTGACAAATGAGATCACGATCAACAATAAATAAACCCCGACCTGATGTAATCATTGAACGAAGGTTCATCATAGAATTTAACGTCGCGGAAGAAGGTGTCGCAGAAGGAGAGGGTCTTTGGCGTCGCGGTACACGACGTCACGTCATCGATCTCCGAGGAAGGTGTCTCTTACCGTCGTCCTTCGTCGGAGGTTGGCGTTCTTCATCGGTGACGGTGCGTTCTTCGCGTTCTTCAAGGAGGAAGAACGTTCTTCGGAACATAGAGCTTTCCTCCCCAAATCCTTTCGCACCACCAACTATCCTGCCACGAAATAAGACATAGTCTTATTTAATTAACACACAAGCCAAAAGAATTCATTTGAAATTCAAACGAATCTAAGAGTTTATTACTTGAAAAACCTACTCAATTAATGACTTGACTTTATTTTAAAAAAAGGGGGGTTTCTTTATGAGAGTTACAAAATTAAGAGGGGAAAAGTTAAGAACGTTAGGGGAAGGTGAGGGGTTGGGCTCTTGTGGGCCCCACCCCACCATAATCCTCTAAAAGGTATTTATCAACAAGTGGGTCACACCCCTAACTCCCTTACATAGGTTATAACCACATAAGAGAGAGGAAAAGTGTTATGACACAACACTTCATCCACTTAACCGGAAAAGAAAATATAATTGTAAAACAATTATATTATTATCCCTCACTTTAATTAAACAACTCATCCCGAGAAAATGAAACTCTAGAAAGGGGACTTCTTAAGCAATTACCGACGCTGTGAGTTCATCGGTGCCCTCATATTTCGATTCCGAGCACCGGTTCAAAAGTTAGGAAAACCCGCTCATTCGTTCACTGAACGTACCCGAGCTAAACTTCGGAAAATGATTCTGGGCACACCGGGCCTCGGAATTAGGTGTCGTCCGAAACTGTGTTCCTGTAAAATTCAAAATAAAATTAAGAAAAAAATTTCCTTGAAATTTCCAGGTCTTTACAATACTCCCACCTCAGGGCTTTACGTCCTCGTAAAGCTTTAACACAAACTAGGGTCACAAAAGTGGTACTGAGCATGAATCCGAGTCTTCCACTCCCACGTGCTTACCTAGAGGTTCCCGTACTGCTAGTGAAAGCGCGCCCGAGGAATTGACCGTCCTCGTAGGATCCACCCATGTCGATCCTCGATCCCCACTAGAATCTCTGTGTTTGTCACCCTGTCATCGACATCCAACTCCCTGAGGTCGATGATGTCTGAAGGATCATGCACGTATCTCTTCAGTTGAGATTCGTGGAAGTCTTTGTGCACCTGGTGCAATTGAGGTGGATGGGTCAAGCAGTAAACCACCTCTCTTACCCATTTGAGGACCTAGAAAGGTCCATTGAACCTCGGAGATAACTTGTCACCTCGGCCACATCTCCGTAAACATCATCGAGGTGAGACCCATGTAAAGATGTGATCATCATCCTCGAACTCTAGAGGTCTCCAATTCCTGTTAGAATTGATACTCAAAAGAATTGCTTCCACGAGGGAAAGGTTGACCGACTCAAGAGTGATCGGTTACACCCTCCTGTGCATGAGTTTATCCTGTGCGGCCTGGGTTTTCATTTTCGCCGACCGAGGAAAACCCATCCCAATTTTGTAGTCAAACCACATCCTTTTTGCCTAATACCTTCAATTTGGGTATGAACATTGATTGACCAGTCCATACTCAAACCAACGTCGTAAGGCCTCAACGCTGCCACCAATAGATTCCAACCGAAAATCTCACCTCGAGTGTCTGACCACACCATCGGCATAAGTGTTTTTTTCGAGTCTTCTCCCAAGGTATCTCCAGACGTGAGGGTTAAGTCTACGGCTTACCGGAAACTCTAGGTCTGGGACAAGATTTGTGTAAGGAAGGAATGATTTGTATCAACGTCTGTTACTACGGAAAATAGTAGTGGACACAAACTGTCCCTCGAATCATTCTGAGAGCCATTGGGTCACCCTCCCTGACCGCATGTAGCTACCCTCTTCTCCTGCCCTCCAGCTCCCTGAGCCTGGCGGGGACAACTTAGGCGGGGTGGTTGTATCATGTTAAAACGTACACCACCTCATTCTGCTCTCCTAGCTCTGCCTCCACGTCTGCTGCTTCGCAGACTCATCTCTCCTTAAAGATTCCTCTTCTTGAAACATTTAACATGATCGAGTCTCTAAGACTGGCGTTGGTTTCCTGTTTCTTACTGCACTGTGCAGTCTTCATCTGCTCCTGGATGATCTGCACCTTCTTTGCCTATGATCTGAAAGAGATGCTAAAATTTATTCTTTGCCGAAAAGAGAAACCCGGTCTCATCCCCTAGATGAACCACGCCAATTGCCTAATACTGTCAATCTTGACATGAATGATGTGTTCATGCCATGGATGACGTCGTAAGGCCTCGACGTAACTACCAAGAGATCCAACTTTCACTCTCTCCTCTAAGGGTCGAGTCACACTGTCGACATCGGTGTGAGGTCAATGGGTCTCCGCTAGTAGAAATCTCAAATGTGAGGGTCAAGTCAACAGTTTTAACTGGGACCTCCCAGTTTCATCCAAACAAAAGGACAGGAAAGCAAACATCACAAGAAAGTGTCTTTTTATTATTACAGCTCATAGTACGAAGACACGAATACAACAGAAACATGGAACTAGAAGTACAAGGGACATATACACTAGTTCTGCTCATGTCCACCTGATCCTGGAGCTCTACTGCCTTGTCCACAGCTCGGCTGTTGCTCAAGTAGCCACCGCTGCTTCTTCCTCGGTGGCTCCTCCAAAGCTTGTGGATCAACTGTGCGAGGGTTCAGACAGTCACATGCTAGGTGACCTTTCCTTCCGCATTAATAACACTTCCTGCACCTCGTATGGCTGGCTCTAGTCCTTTTGGACCTCTGCATCATCTGTCTACTGCCCACAGATGACTCGGCAAATGATCGAAAATCCTGCGGCAAAGTCAGCAGCTTCTGTACACGCTTGGGGTGTAGAGATACTAGCACAAACTCTACCCTGAAGAAGGTCTCTACGTCTTCCCATGTGAAGGTCATCCCGTCGCAAAACTGGAACAAGTCGCTCCACCAGCTGCCTGCTGCTGCCTAAAGAAGGCTGGCAGCAAAGATCACCATGAAGTGTGCTGGTGTCCCCACTAGCCTGAAGACTCTCACCATAGCCTCTAGCCAACCCTCATCTGTCTGCGGGTCCATCTCTCCCCGGAACCTGGGTGGCCTCTAGCGCTGGAACTCGTGTAGAGCGCTCAAGTGGCGTGCATCGCCTACTGCTGTGGCTGGTGGCATCAGTGGCCCAACGAATGTTAGTATCGCTGGTGCCTCAAATGTAAGAGGGCCATGTACCGAAGCCTCATCACTCAGCAGGCTGTCAGTACACACATCCCTCTCGGCTTTAGCTGGTCGTTCGTGGAAAGGCATCCTGAAAGAAACATATGTGACACGGTCAAACGATTTATACCTGGTGAGCTGACCTAGTTTGAGCTGACTTTTAAAAACCTCTGATACCAATTTTTGACGACTCATCCTCAGGGCCCGTGCCATGACTACCCCAATCCCGCCTTCCATAGGCTAGGGGATGACGACTATCACCAAAGGCGTAAATCCCAACAACTGGGAAGGAATTTCCTTTATAAAAGTAAACAAAACACCACAGAGTACAAGCAGAAGTAAACACTAAGTACAGTAGAAAGTGCTGAAAAGTAAATGGGCCAGAATACAAACCCAACTGAAAATACAGCTACAACTAAACAAAAGTACAATAGAAAAAGACAACAGCTGGAAGAACGGAAGCGGCTCCTGGGTCGTCCTCCTCGGATCCTACCTGAAGGGTAGGTACAGATAGTGCAACTCCTGGATCGTCCACCACGGATCCTACCTGAAGGGTAGGTACAGATAGCCTCCACAACGCTCTTGCCCACCAACCTCCTCTGTGTGTCATCTAATCGTGAATTCCACCTCCGGATACTGACTCATCGTGTGGTCCACCTCCGGGTACTGTCTCATCGGGTGGTCCACCACCGGGTACAGCCCTGTCCTCGAACACTCGGCCTCCGTTAGCACTGCCCATCGTCTACAACCAACAAAACGAGGTGCGGGTATAGCCCGTGCAGGGGTGAGTATAACGATACTCAGTAGGGACCCTGAGACCCTCAAGGTCTCACTAAAACCAACAAGGATAACCAAAAAGAAGATCTCAACTGATAACCTCTACTTTGGTATATGCCCATACATATACCTAAGTTATCAAGTAACCCATCTCAATCATGAGGTAAACACAAAGGTCATAGACTCAGCTCAAACCAGGATTTTCAAATATCGAAACCGTAACTGCTGAAAAGCCCCGTCTCGGGAGTGTACAGTAATCCTATCACGACTCCGAGGTACTAACCTAAGACTGCTGAGGTACTCCGCCTGTCGAGTACTGTGTGCCTGCTACTACAACCATGTGCTACCCACCATGGGTCTGCCACTACAACCATGCGCTCCCCCTCATAGCCTCCAGAGATACTCCTTCTTTTGAGTACCGCGGGTCTGCCACTACAACCAAGAGCTCCTCCGCCGTGGGTCTACTGCCACAACCAAGCGCTTCCCACCATGGGTCTGCCGCTACAACCAAGAATTCCCCCTCATAGCCTTCATAGGTACTTCTTATATTGAGTACCGTGAGTCTGCCACTACAACCAAGCGCTCCTCCACCGTGGGTTTGCCGCTACAGCCAAGCGCTCCCCACTAGGCTATCCGAAACTCACCGAGTCGATCGATCAGCCATCATCAAATCTCAGTCAGCTACACTGTCTCTGCACTCCGCATGCTCATCTCCGGGAGGGTCCGCTCCACGAGCTACTGGTCAATACTCCAAGTATCACAAAATCCCACGAAGAAGTATCTTAAAGGACCACCTCGTCATAGGGGTCTCAACACAACAGACAGCGCATCAATCGGATGCCCGGTCTGTGAGTTATTAGCCTTTTCATCCCAGGGGCCCGGTTGGTTTCATGTGCAAACCATCCTAGCCGTATCTCAACCGTACCCCGAACCCTAATAGGGTATATTCATAGGGACCATTTCTCAACATGATCACTAACGCCACTATCGGTTCGTCAAACGGACGTCCGGTCTGAAAGTTATCAGCTTTTCCGTTCTAGGGGCCATGTTGGATTTTGGGTACAATCCAACCTGGCCACTATCCAATTGAAACCAAAACTCAGGTGAATAATGCCAAAAGTTCCGTCTCATCAAGTGGAATCCAACAAAGTCGATGGCACGTCAATCGGACATCTGGGGCTCGAGATATAAGAGTTTCCGCTCTAAGGGGCTGGTTGTTTTTGTATCCGAACCGACCCGGCCGTACCCAAAGTTCTCTGAAACCATGATTTTAATATACTAAAACGACCGTCATGATCCAAGGATCGCATCTCAACTTACGGTGCGTCGATCGGAGGTCCGTGACCCAAAATATGAGAGTTTGAACGAAACTGTCTGAAGATATGGGGTTTGGGCCCGGTCCGACCCGGCCTGATACCCCGCCCCCCCACCCCGGGTCGGCCAGATCTGGGTCGACCCGAACCAGGTCCGGGTACGGCCCATTTACCGGTTGTCCTGCCGCGTTGACGTGGCCCACGTGGCCTACTCGGGTGGCCGAGCTGAGCGGAACAGGGGGGAAAGCGCGTGCCCCCCTGATTGAGTAACCGCGGCCCCACGTGGTGGGGGGGGGCTTCCATCGGCTAGTGGACGCGGCCCGGTGCCGCGTCCCCCTCGGTCCCGCCCGGCCACGGGACCGTTGGTCACTGCCGTGGCTTCAGCCGCGGCGGACCTTCCCGGCAGCGCGCCGGGCGCCGCCGTCTCCTGGAAGCTGGCCACCGGCGCTGCCGTGCCGGTGTGGCGCGCCAGCAGGCCCTTCCGCGGACCACCGGAGTTGCTCCGGTGGTCCGTTTTCTATTCTGTCTACGCTGGTGGTCCTCCCAGGAGCCGAAGATCACTGCAAAGGGTAAAAAACGCTTTTGCGGCCCACCTCATCATCATCCGTCGATCCACACTTCAACAACAATTGTGGAGTCTTCGAATTGAATTTGTGGCCCCGTTTGTCGTCGCCCGACAATCCGCGCACAACGATCAAATAATCAAACCGCGGCCTCTTCGTGGTTTTCCGGCACGGCGCGACGGCGCCGCGGTTTGTTTGACTTCAACGGCGCAGTGCGATGGCGCCATGCTTCTTCGCCCTTTCTCATAGTTTCCGCACGGTGCAACGGCACCGCGCCACCTTTCACTTCCAGCAAAAAATTCAAACAAACAAGGGGGGAGGAGGGTCGGCTGTGTTCATGCGGTCCGACCCCCTCTCGTTATTGCGATATCAGGCAGCTCAAATGAAACCAATAATGGTGACATATGAGATCACGATCAACAATAAATAAACCCCTACCTGATGTAATCGTTGAACGAAGGTTCGTCGCGGAATTGAACGTCGTGGAAGAAGGTGTCGCGAAAGGAAAGGGTCGTTGGCGTCGTGGTACACGGCATCGCATCGTCGATCTCCGAGGAAGGCATCTCTTACCATCGTCCTTCTTCATAGGTCGGCGTTCTTCATCAGTGACGGTGCGTTCTTCGCGTTCTTCAAGGAGGAAGAACGTTCTTTAGAACTTAGAGCTTTCCCCCCCAAATCCTTTCGCACAACTAACTATCCTGCCACGAAATAAGTCTTAGTCTTATTTAATTAACAAACAAGCCAAAAGAAATCATTTGAAATTCAAACAAATCCAAGAATTGATTACTTGAAAAACATACTCAATTAATGAGTTGACTTTATTAAAAAAAGGGCGGTTTCTTTTTGAGAGTTACAAAATTAAAAGGGGAAAAGTTATGAACGTTAGGGGAAGGTGAGGGGTTGGGCTCATGTGGGACCCACCCCACCTTAATCCTCTCAAAGGTAGTTATCAACAAGTGGGTCCCACTCCTAACTCCCTTACATAGGTTATAACCACATAAGAGAGAGGAAAAGTGTTGTGACACAACACTTAATGTACTTAACAAGAAGAGAAAATATAATTGTAAAACAATTATATTATTATCCCTCACTTTAATTAAACAACTCATCCAGAGAAAATGCAACTCCAAAAAGGGGTCTTCTTAAGCAATTACCAGCACTGCGAGTTCATCAGTGCCCTCAGATTTCAATTCCGAGCACCGGTTCAAAAGTTAGGAAAACTTGCTCGTTCTTTCACTGAACGTACCCGAGCTAAACTTCAGAAAATGATTCCGGGCACACCGGGCCTCGGAATCAGGTGCCGTCAGAAACTGCGTTCTTGTAAAATTCCAAAGAAAATTAAGAAATAATTTTCATTGATATTTCCGGGTCATTACATAACATATACCTAAATAATCTTCCCATGTCCCTCTCTTCCACCAAGAAGCCTTACCTAAGGTATAAAAAACATCAAGGAATCCATTTGGTTCAAACCAAAGGGTGTTACCCGATTTTAAGGTAACGTCTTACCTAAAGTTCTCTTCATTTATTTTACGTCTCCAATGCCCCTAAACACTTTTATTACTTTATTTTTTAACAAAAACAGTATCCTCAATATACTAGGTTGTTTTTAGGAGAATTATTCGAGCTACGCTTACACTCACCTCCATCTAATGGGAAAATGACACACTGTTTTTGTGGACGGCTAACTACTGCCTCATGAAACGATGATTGTTCAATTATCTCATACCACTTCTTATAGTGTCCATTAAGATGGAAATGAATTTATATGTTATACATATTATATTTATATTGTTTATATGGTTCTGTATTTTTCATTTATATCATGCATCTACGGTTTCCATAATGGGTAGATTAGATAATTTCATTTGAGGAAGTGCGGACTACTGCCCTCTCAAAGTGATAGAAGTTGCTCATGCCATACGTGGAACATATAAAGGATGAAGTTACTAAAAATATATATGATATTTTATTATAAGTATAATATACCTATTTATATTTAAGTATTCATTCTATTAAAATATGAAATAGAAATGAAAGTGGTGTTCATGCGTACGTGTGGCTTACCGACCCCATGAACAATACATTTCATTTGTTATCTCTAAAAGTTGTGTACCGTTATAAATACACATATATATATACTAGATATATATGATATATATGATATCAAAATCAGTAATATCATTCTGGATATGAACCACTTTTGACCACATGGACCACTTGTAATTATAAGAAGTTTGCTTTTCACTCATGTACCAAATAACAACAAAATGAAAATTACTAACTTAAATGATTTCGTAATGTTTTTAGTGTACTAATAAATGATATAAAAGGAATAGTAAATTTGATAAATGTTCTGAAGAAAGTAGAAATTAACTTTTTTTTATTATTCATAAAATTAAAGAACGAACGGGTCAAGTCAGTCATGGGGTCAGGGGTAATTTCACAATCTCTTTATTATCTGATGTTGTTTTTACATAGGTATATACTTGGACCTCTCTATTATCCACATCTTTGTTTTCTTAAAATGTATTTAAAAACATTTTTACTATTTAATATACTATAGGACAATGTAACTTATAC
This sequence comes from Viscum album, assembly GCA_963277665.1. Lineage (NCBI taxonomy): Eukaryota > Viridiplantae > Streptophyta > Magnoliopsida > Santalales > Viscaceae > Viscum > Viscum album. The sequence goes on from OY728128.1 coordinate 1,717,134,169, forward strand.
CCTTATTTGACCTTATATGTTTTGAAAGGAATCTTTCTATCATTTTCCAAACAAGGTAATTTATGACCTTTTCAATAAAATTAAGGTAAGAATATATTTTTTTAACTTATATGGTGGGTGCGGCTATTTTCTGCCATTATAACATAGTGTAATCTTCCCTTACTAGCTTATAAGAATATTCTCACTATAATTTTTTTCATTTATAATTATTTAACTTTCAAATGATTTCAAAACTGAAAGAGATATTTCTCTCAAATAGTTTTTATTTCATCTATGTCAACATCCTTTGATAAATTTTACCCTTGTTTGATGTTGATTTACAATGATAAAAATATTCCATATTGTATTTAAGGTTTTGTGATATGTTTGAATGTGGATGTGTTATTTTTATACCATTCATGGTTTATGGTTAAATTATTTATATTACGTATGCTAGTTTTAATATAAATGTTTATGTTCTGTTTCAATATTTTCATATGAGGAATGTATTGGACATAGTAAGTGACGGGTGGAGCCTGCTATAGCTCCTCGATGCATCGATAGGTCTAATGAGATAATTAGATGTGGAATTGGTCTAGGATTTTCCCAATTTGATATATAGTTTTGGCCGAGGCCTAAATCATTTTTATACATCTTGGTCGAGGCCTTGACAAGATGTTTTAGAATGTCTGGCATTATATATTCCCTCATTATGAAAATAATATTGATGGTTCATGTAGTTATTGGACTAGTACAATACCCACAACTATGTTTTATTATAGAATTATTTACTTAGCTCATATTCCATTCATAAAGTGTTCATGTTTATTATTTGTAGAGGGGAGTGTTTTCAATTATTCACCATGTCTAATATTTATGTTATCTTCCACTGTATTGCTTACTCTTACTAAGCATTTGAGCTCACCCCTTTCTTATGTTTCATATTCCTTTGATAGGAAGAAATTTGTTATGAGTGTCTTGTAGGAATAATCTTGGAGTCTTGGATGTTTCTAATGGAATAAATTAGTATTGTATTTTTTTCAATGTTGTAATGTAGAACTGATGTATGTATCTTTTTCCAATACTACTAAATTGATCGTTCATTCAGGACATGGTTCCTTGTATCATGCCAATGTATTAAAATAATGCACCAGCTCCAGGCTTTTGGGGTTGTGAAGATACATTTCCGATCAATTTAATGCCTCTAGGATGAAATGAGGGCAGTTGGGAGGGGATTGGAGCATGTTTTGGATGAGCCAAATGGATTTGAAGTTGTGAATTTCATAGGAGGGGAAGAACCCTTTTATAAGATAGGTGAGTGGTACTTTAGAAAAAGCATTGTAACACCCCGAGATTTTATGAAGAATATTCTTTTTAATTTCATTAATGTCTTGTGTTGTACGCTACAGAAAAAGGAGCTTTCACAACATGCATCCTTGACTTGCCTTACATTACATGCAATCCCGACCTTTCTCAATACCATGTGTAGTACGCAATACCGAGTTTCACTAAACAACGATATGCTATTAAAATATTATTAAAACTAGCCGTTATGAATAATAATAACCACTTTTTGAAATTTTATAAATTTTATTTTTCAAAATGGACTTCATTTTTGGATTTGGAATATCAAAATTATCTTAGGGTGAGATTTTGGTACTTTTCAGATAACATTCATTTTCTGATGAATAGTGAAAATTACTAAATTTTAATTAAAAACAACATTTCTAATCGAAATAATTAATAGTGATAAATTATTAATTTGAGTTTTTTTAAAGTATATTTAGAATATATTTATACAATTTAATACAATGTTGGTCATTGGATATAATTTCACATTTAAACCAGACATAAACAAGTGTCAATCTTTTGATAGTTATTATCTCTTAAGAACAGGCTATTTGTTTTGACGACAGGACTTAATTTTTAAATTAATTAATGCCACTGATATGTTTTGAATTTGGTAAAATAGACATCATTTTTGAGTTCATAATATCAAATATAGCTTAGGCTTAATTTTTGGTATTTTTCTGGAAATTTCATTTTTTGATGAATAGTGAAACCACTAAGTGGTAGTTAAAAAAATGAATTTTTCATAAAACATAATTTTACCGCCTCTGTGAGTGGAATTTCAAAAATTCAAGAGACACGGTTACTTTCAGTAAGTAAAATTTGGTTCAATGAGATGAAAATAATTTTTGGTGAATAATAACTTTTTAGTTTTTTTACCACGGTTAAGAGTAAATAGGGTAATTAAGGGTAAAAATGATATTATTATAACCCTAACACATGTCATAATTCTATTTTATAAGTGTAATTCGACCAAAAACAACATTAGGAATAACATATGACCATTTAGGCCCACTTGGATTAGATTAGGACATTTATTATTAATTTATTTAAAGAAGGGTTAAAATAGTTAAAATCAAAGTTTAATAAGTATAGCATTTTTAATATAGGGTTATACATAAGATAAATTAGACTATAAATATTAATTAGAAATATAAAAATATTTCCTAAATAATGGTAGTTTATTTGTAATTTATAGACATTAAATAATTTAATTTATTTATGACACAAAGATGATGCAGTAATTATCTTATTAATTAAATATTGACATAATTGATGTTATAAATACCAAAATAAATGTAATTTGAGACTTTTTATGAATTACAATACTTTTATAGGTTACTATGAAATATTAGTATTGATTTAATTAACTTTTTCGAACTAATCATTCTGTTATGATTTTCACAAAAATCAATTACTAAATAGTTTCAAAATTGACATAAAATAGTTTTTTAAAATAAATATTATATTATTAATTGTTATTTTATTTCTAAAAATCTAAGGTTCGGCCAAATGGCTTAGATAATTCTATATATATTAATAATAAACAACTTGGGGTTCGTTGGGATTGTTATAGTATGTTTATTATCCTTATAGTATAAGAACACAAGAAGACACGATAAAAGTCAAATTATTTAACTTAATGTTAAATATAAATGATAAGGATAAAATAGGAACCTAAAATTGTCTAAATTCTATTGTATGAGAGGATTTCGACCCATCCCCACCTTAGCTTCGAAATAAATCAATTTGGAGCTATTTAAAACCGAATTTGGCTTTATAATAAAATAATATTTTTAGTTTTTCCAAAAGAGCCCCTCTCCTCCCTTATAAAAGGGAACCTCCTCCCTCTCTTCCTCACACCACATTGAGCCTTCATGCTCGGCCAAACCCTAAAAAATTATCTTCTCCACTTCCCTAAAAACATCCTAGAGGTCCTGGTCTTATTCAAAGACCAATTTTAGTACCCTAAGAGGAGGACTCAAAGAGGTGCTTCAAAGAAGAGGTAATGTCCGTTACTGATTCTTTCAACTTTATTTCTTCTTCCACTTCTTCTTCTTAGGTTTTTTCATTATGAAGTAATAACATCAGTATCACTCATATACTGATATGTTATTATAAGTATGAAACAACCCTATTTCACCATCTATCCATCCTACGGAAAACGAAATCAACTCGCGTGCGTACGTACGGAATACCGTCTCCACGCCGTGGTGTAATCTATTTTCCACCACCACCTTACTTGGATGGGTATAATGTTGTACATAATAACTATATATTATTATTTTAAATTAATATTGATTATGAAATAGTATACATACACTCCAATACAATTCCACGATTATGAGAACGATATCATCGCTCGTGCGTATGTACGGACTACTGTCTCCACGACGCGATGAGATTCATTCTCCACGTTAACCATTCATAAATGATTATAAAGTATATATAATAAGTAAACATGAAATATATGACAAAATAATGATACTGTATTTATGTGTATATATATATATGTCATCTACTTAATTCCATTCAACTCAATAAGGAAACGAAAACAGCGTTCATGCGTACGTACGGCCTACCGTCTCCATGAACGGTGTATTTCTTTCAATTTACTGATCTATTATATATATGTATATTCTAAATATATATTATATATATAAATCATGTTTTATATTCTGGAATTATGTAATCATTATCTAAGTAATCATATGAATAATTACAAGTCAAAACACAGATGATAAATGAAACGATTTTACCCAAAACGCTCTTTAACATGGAATTTACAAAAGAACTGGTAAAATAAAGTCATAAGTGAACCATATATGATATCATAACAATGAGTATGATTCTGGAATAATTCAATGACATTATGTAAATCATTATACCAGAGTTTCAGACACTTACGAAGCAAATCAGACCTAAGGTAAGGGAAATATCACAATCTCATTTTTATCCTAGATTGTTTATACTTTGATATTTACTGGGGTGTATTTTATCATCCACATCCATGTTTCCTCAATATGTAATATTATTTCAAACCACCTACAATTGTTTAAATCCAATTTTACCCTTCTTTGTGTTTTTAGTGAAAGATATGAAAGGAATCTTTTGTCATTTTTCATATGATGTACTTTTGACTTTTCCGACAAAAGTACGAGAAGAATGTTTTTTTTAACTTATATGGCATGAATGGATTTTTAAAATTTTTTTTACAAGAATCTTCCTTTACATGTTTTCAAGTTTATTTTTAATCAACTTATTTTAGTTTAAAATTGTATGACATGTTAAAAAAGGAAAATGTTTTTGAAGTAGAAAGGATATTTTCGTCAAGAATGGAGTTCAAGTCTTTTATCAGAATTATTTTCCATCCAAGATAATAAAGGCTTCTGTTTCTATACCTATTATTACATTGATTTTATTATTTTGTGATGGAATTATTTTTATGAATTCCTTTATCTTATATTAATTGTTTTATGATGTCACGATGTTTAAGAATCCCATTTTTTACATGGGTTATGCTATGATATATGGTTTATGATTTTGTGGCACACATAAGAATGGTATAATTATGAGATGGGTGGGACCTATATCTCCCTCCAATGCATTGTGTAAAGATTTTATATCTCATGAGATAGACATGGCTAACACGGAAGGTTAAACTGGTTCAGTGAAGCAGGACTGAAATGAGGAGTGAACTCGGTTCAGAAAAGGACTTTGTCCACTAAGACAGTCTTGGAAATGAGTCTTGACTAATAAGAAATGATTCTATATGATTATGTGTGTATGCCACAAAGTTTCATGTTTTAAGTTATGATTATTGGGATTACATTTCACTACTATGATTTATCCCATGTTATGAAATTATGTTTTCTTTTGCAGGTTAAGATTTCCAAAAGTTATGTCCTTATGTATATGATGTGATTGATATTTCTTTTGTTTACCATTACTGAGCATTTGAGCTCACCCTTTTATGTTTTCTTTTCCCCAGGATATATAGAAAGGTTTTAGGTAAAAAAAAGGAAGATATTTTTGGGAGATGTTGAAGATCTTTCACCACGATTAGAAGATTATATTCCGAGTTTCCAAAGACACTAAACTATTACTGTCCTTGTGTGTGTGTTTTTGTTATGTATTATGTATTCCGCAAAAGTAATGTAATGTCCATGTATGTTAAGCTTCGGGTCTTTACCGTTGGTATCAGAGGAAAGGTTTAGTCAACCTTTGGAAACTAGGATGTGAGAACTTTAGTGAGATCCCTAGAGATATTTCTAAGGTATGTCTAGGGATGTCTCTATGGTTAAGTATACGTATAGGTTATAGTCCTAGAATTTCACTAACGATCTTAGAATTTAACCTAAGATGTTAGATATTGAGGGTACTCCCCCTTTACTATGTTTTTTTCTCTAGCATGATTTTTTCCTCTCACAGAATTCTTTTTGTCTTTTAGTTAATGGAGGGAACCAGAAGGAATTAGGTTAACATTGAATGCAATGGAAAAATTGGTGACTATGAGCAACCAAATTGTGTAATGCCTAGAGAGAATGATATTGTGATTATTCCAAATCAGTCATCGCGATATATGATTAACAAGGTGATATTTAGTGGTATGCCTAATTCATCAAAGAAGAGGATGATATACTATTATGTATGTTTGCATGTTGAGGAGCATAAAGAAAGGAAGATTGAGATTTATAAATAAGGGAAGAAGAACCTTGAGGAATACCTCAAATGGAGGGACTAATGTTATCTATGTGGAGAAAAGGGTCATAGAGTGACAGACTATTATGGAGTTCAATGTATTATTTGTGGAGAACATGGGCATTACCCAACTCAATGCACTGACCTAAAAAGTTACTTCTAAATCAAGGAAGGACTTATTCCAGGACAATAATTTAAGAGGATGGATTGAAGTGTTTATGTATTGGTATTCAAGAATAATGTTGTTGAGGTACATTTATTGTGTATTAGAATATTTTTTGTATTATCCTATTGTGGTTTTCAATAATTATAAGGTACCAGTAACCATGAAAAGTTATTCAAATATTTTGGAAAGCAGATGATATGCGCATAATGAAGGGATAATGAGAAAATGAAATTTTTGACAATATTCATGAGCTCATGATTGGTATAAGGACTAAGTGATATCATGGTCTGAGTATATAGAATTTTGACAATTTTGGTATGTGGAAAGTGGTAACTTTTAACTGCATTCGTGTTTTCACTATGGTTCAATTAATGGGTATTCATTCTTCAAGAGAATATATGATTAAGGTATTCACATGTTTGTAATTTGACCAACAAGATATATCTTATGATATATTGGGGATAAATGATGGCATTCACGTGATTGTTATGTGAAATTTCAAGTAATCATTTTCTTTATACTATGAGCTTGGACCGAAGTATTTTAGATAAGCCTAAAGATTGGAATGGATTATGTTTGACATAAGTTAGGATACTACTTTTTTCGATATTATTGATGGGATGTTATAGTAATATAGCTTTAGAAAAAGGACAACCTGCAGGATGGGCGACAACCCATCGCATCAGACAAGGCTGTGGGAATCGAACCCAAAATCGAAGTGTGACTGGCCGTTATCACCTATCACTGGCCTACAGGAAGTCCCTGTTTAGTAGGAACTAGTTTTATTATATTAAGTAGTATAATATAAGAAGTATAAGTCCATTTTAGGAACCATATATGATTAATCTCACTATAGATGGACTTACGTATGTTTTGATAACTTTCTAACCTTTTGTTTGAGATAGATGGAATGACCCATAATTCTATCACATGATCAGTTAACACATCCTGAATAATAAATTGGACTTCATTTCATTAAGAGATGAAGTGGAAATTTTTCAAATGACGACCAATGGTGAGACTATACCAAAATCACGAAAGTATTTCTTCTAATTCCAATTTCATCAACTTTAGGGAAATGATCTCGAAAACCAAAAATGTTGTCCTAGTGCTCTTATATCTGATGAATCAGATGGTACTTAGATCATCACAAATTTATGGCTTTGTGATTGCTGGATTTTCCATAGCTATGTTCTCTACCACTCTCCATCAGAACATGATGGTTACATTTCTCTTCCATATCTATATTTTCACCTATGTGGAAACCCAGTTATTAGTTTATTTGGGTAACCATTACGTTTCATACTTTTGTTTTTAAAGATTGGTTTTGGTATTAATTTTTACGATATGGGTTTCTATTAAATAAACTATCGAGTAGTAAACCATTTATAACCCCGACAAATTTCGAGGGCGAAATTCATTTTAAGGGGGGTAGAATGTAACACCCTAAGATTTTATGAAAAATATTCTTTTTAATTTCATTAATGTCTTGTGTTGTACGCTACACCAAAAGGAGCTTGTACAACACGCATCCTTGACTTTCCTTACATTACATGCAATCGCAACCTTTCTCGATAGCGTGTGTAGTACGCAATACCGAGTTTCACTAAACAACGATATGCTATTAAAATATTATCAAAACTAGCCGTTATGAATAATAATAACCACTTTTTGAAATTTTGTAAATTTTATTTTTCAAAATGGACTTCATTTTTGGATTCGGAATATCGAAATTAGTTTAAGGTGAAATTTTGGTACTTTTCGGATAACTTTCATTTTCTGATGAATAGTGAAAATTACTAAATTTTAATTAAAAACAACATTTTTAATAGAAATAATTAATAGTGATAAATTATTAATTTGAGTGGTTTCAAAGTGTATTTAGAATATATTTTTACAATTTAATACAATGTTGGTCATTGGATGTAATTTCACATTTAAACCAGACATAAATAAGTGTCAATCTTTTGATAGTTATTATCTCTTAAGAACTCGCTATTTATTTTGACGACGGGAATTAATTTTTAAATTAATTAATGCAACTGATATGTTTTTAATTTGGTAAAATAGACATAATTTTTGAGTTCATAATATCAAATATAGCTTAGGCCTAATTTTTGGTATTTGTCTGGAAACTTGCATTTTTTGATGAATAGTGAAACCACTAAGTGGTAGTTAAAAAAATGATTTTTTCATAAAACTTAATTTTTCCACTTCTGTGAGTGGAATTTCAAAAATCCGAGAGACACGGTTCATTTCAGTAAGTAAAATGTGGTTCAATGAGATGAAAATAATTTTTGGTGAATAGTAACTTTTTACTTTTTTTTACCACGGTTAAAATTAAATAGGGTAATTAAGGGTAAAAATGATATTATTATTAAACTAAAACATGTCCTAATTCTATTTGAAAAGTGTAATTCGACCAAAAACAACCTTAGGAATAAAATATGACCATTTAGGACCACTTGGATTAGATTAGGACATTTATTATTAATTTATTTAAAGAAGGGCTAAAATAGTTAAAATCAAAGTTTAATAAGTATATCATTTTTAATATAGGGTTATACATAAGATAAATTCAACTATAAATATTCATTAGAAAGATAAAAATATTTCCTACATAATGGTTGTTTATTTGTAATTTTTAGACATTATATAATTTAATTTAATTATGACACAATAATGATGCAGTAATTATCTTATTAATGAAATATTGACATAATTGATGTTATAAATATAAAACTAAATGTAATTTGAGACATTTTATGAATTACAATACTTTTATTGGTTAATATGAAATGTTAGTATTGATTTAATTAACTTTTTTCGAACCAATCATTTTGTTATGATTTTCACATAAATCAATTACTAAATAGTGTCAAAATTGACATAAAATAGTTTTTTAAAAGAAATATTATATTATTAATTGTTATTTTATTCCTAAAAATCTACGGTTCGGCCAAATGACTTAGATAAGACTATATATATTAATAATAAACAACTTGGGGTTCTTTTGGCTTGTTATAGTATGTTTATTAACCTTATAGTATAAGAACACAAGAAGACACGGTAAAAGTAAAATTATTTAACTTAATGTTAAATCTAAATGATAAGGATACAATAGGAACATAAACTTGTCTAAATTATATTGGATGAGAGGATTTAGACCCATCCCCACCTTATCTTAGAAATAAATCAATTTGGAGCTATTTAAAACCGAATTTTTCTTTATAATAAAATAATATATTTAGTTTTTCCAAAAGAGCCCCTCTCCTCCCTTACAAAAGGGAACATCTTCCCTCTCTTCCTCACACCACTTTGATCCTTCAAGCTCGGAAAACCCTTGACAAATTCTCTTCTCCACTTCCCTAAAAACATCCTATAGGTCTTGGTCTTCTTCAAATACCAATTTTAGTACCCTAAGTGGAGGACTCAAAGAGGCGCTTCAAAGAAGAGGTAATGTCTGTTACCGATTCTTTCAACTTTATTTCATCTTCCACATATTCTTATTAGGTTGTTTCATTATTAAGTAATAACATAAGTATAACTCATATAATTATATGTTATTATAAGTATGAAACAACCCTATTTCACCATCTATCATCCTACGGAAAACGAAATCACCACGTGTGCGTACATACGGAATACTGTCTCCACACCGTGGTGTAATCTATTTTCCACCCCCACCTTACTTGGATGGGTATAATGGTGTACACAATAACTATATATGATTATTTTAAATTGTTATTGATTCTGAAATAGTATAAATACACTCCAATACAATTCCACGATCATTAGAATGATATCATCGCTCGTGCGTACGTACGGACTACCGTCTCCACGACGTGATGAGATTCATTCTCCACGTTAACCATTCATGAATGATTATAAAGTATATATAATAAGTAATCATGAAATATATGAAATAATTATGATACTAGATTTATGTGTATATATATGTATGTCATCTATTTAATTCCATTCAACTCAATAAGGAAACAAAAACAGCGTTCATGCGTACGTACGGCCTACCGTCTCCATGAACGGTGTATTTCTTTCCATTTACTGATCTATTATATATATGTATATTCTGAATATATATTATATATATAAATAATGTTTTATATTCTGGAATTATTTAATCATGATCTAAGTAATCATATGAATAATTACAAGTCAAAACACGGATGACAAATGAAACGATTTGACCCAAAACGCTCTTTAACATGGAATTTTTTAAAAGAACGGGTAAAATAAAGTCATAAGTGAACCATATATAATATCATAACAATGAGTATGATTCTGGAATAAGTCAATGACATTATGTAAATCATTATACAGGAGGTTCGGACACTTACGAAGAAATTCAGACCTAAGGTAAGGGAAATATCCCAATCTCATTTTTATCTGAGGTTGTTTATACATTGGTTTTTACTAGGGTATATTTTATCATACACATCCATGTTTCCTCAATATGTAATATTATTTCCAACCACCTAAAATTTTTTAAATCCAATTTTACTCTTTGGTGAGTTTTTAGTAAAAGATATGAAAGGAATATTTTGTCGTTTTTCGTTTGAGGTAGTTTTTGACTTTTCCGACAAAAGTACAAGAAGAATGTTTTTTTAACTTATACGGAATGAATGGATTTTTAAAACATTATTTCCAAGAATCATCCTTTACAAGTTTTCAAGTTTATATTTAATCAAATTCTTTTAGTTTAAAATTGTATGGCATGTTAAGAAAGGAAAATGTTTTTGAAGTATAAAGGATATTTTCATCAAGAATGGAGTTCAAGTGTTTTATCAAAATTATTTTCCATCTAAGATAATAAAGGCTTATGTTTATATCCCTATTATTACATTGATTTGATTATGTTGTGATGGAATTATTTTTATGAATTCATTTATCTTATATGAATTTTTTTATGATGTCACGATGTTTAAGAATCCCATTTTTTACATGGGTTATGCTATGATGTATGGTTTATGATTTTGTGACACACATGAGAATGGTATAATTATGAGATGGGTGGGACCTATATCTCCCTCCAATGCATTGGGTATAGATTTTATATCTCATGAGATAGACATGGCTGGAACGGCAGGTTAAACCGGTTCAGTGAAACAGGACTGAAACGAGGAGTGAACTCAGTTCAGAAATGCACTTTGTCCACTAAGATAGTCTTTGAAATGAGTATTGACTAATAAGAAATGATTATCTATGATTATGTGTGTATGCCACAATGTTTCTTGTTTTAAGTTATGATTATTGGGATTAGATTTCACTACTATGATTTATCCCATGTTATGAAATTATGATTTCTTTTGCAGGTTATGATTTCCAAAAGTTATGTCCTTATGTTTATGATGTGATTGATATTTCTTTTGTTTACCCTTACTGAGCATTTGAGCTCACCCTTTTATTTTTTCTTTTCCCCAGGATATAAAGAAAGGTTTTAGGTAAAAAAGGAAGATCTTTATGAGAGATTTTGAAGATCTTTCACCATGATTAGAAGATTATATTCTGAGTTTCCAAAGACACTAAACTATTATGGTCCTTATGTGTGTGTTTTTGTTATGTACTAAGTATTCCACAAGAGTAATGTAATGTCCATGTACGTTAAGCTTCGGGTATTTACAAGTATGAAATATTAATTTATTCTAAAATGATTTGCTTTTTATAAAATCTGAAAATGAATTTATTATGAAGATAATATGGGTATGGGTCAAAATAATCTTAACCAATATATTTTAGACATGTTTAGGTCTCCATATTAACCATATCTTTTAGATTTAACCCTTTGTTAAATAGTTTAACTTTTACCATGTCTTCTTAAATTATTATAATTCATGGTTAATAAACTTACTCTAAAATTTCTATAGAACCTCAAGTGGTTCATTAATGAAATATCTACGATTATATATGAACTTAGGCCAAAAAAATATTTTTTTAGTAATATTATATCATTTAATAATATAGTATTGTTTAAAAAAATCATTTATATCAATTTTGACATTATTTATTATATGGTTTTTGTGAAAGTATCAAAAGTTGATTAATTTGAAAAAAAATACCTCAAATCAACCCTAAAATGTCATATTCCCCTAGAAAATTATTAGATTGCATGAAAATACTCAATTTACATTTATTTTTAAATTTATAATATCAATTATTTTATTCTTTCATTAATAAGGTAATTAATCCTTCATCATTATGTCAAAAATAATGTTAATTATTTAATGTCTTTAAATTATAAATAAAATAAAGTGATGTATGAGATATTTTTATCTTTCTAATGAATATTTATATTCAAATTAATATTTTTTTCAACCCTAGATAAAAAATGGTTTTCTTATTAAACATTGAATTTAACACTTTTAACTATTCTTTAAATAAAAATAAATAAATTTCCCAATCTAACCCAAATAGATCAAAAGCATCTTATTTTTGTTCTCAAGTTGATTTTGGTCAAAATAGACTTATTAAATATAACTATGAAATGTTTTTGGTCAATTTTAATATTATTGTTACCATTAATTACCTTATTTATTTTTAAATGTGGTAAATAAAATTCAAAAGATACTATTGACCAAAAATTATATTCATCCTACTGAAGCACATTTTATTTTCTGGTGTCAAATGTGTCTCTCAAATTTTTTAAATTCAATTCACAAAATTGGTAAAATTATGTTTTATGCAAATTTGAAAATGATCCTAGAAGTTGGGTAAATGTGCCTAGAAGGTGGGTAAAAATACATTAAAATGTTTCAATACAATTTTATATATCTAATATTATTAAATAATAAATCCAATGACTTAAATTGTACTAATATATGTATTCTATATCTATTTTAAGATAAATTATTAATTAAAAAAATTATTTTAATGAAAAATTTTGTTTTTATGTGCTATGTAGTATTTTCACTATTCCTCAAAAATAGAATGTTTACAGAAAAATACCAAAAATTAACCCTATGATAATTTTGATATCCCGATTCAAATATGATGTCAATTTCTCCAAATTAAAGACCTCGAATTTGAATTAATTAATTTCAAATTAAATCTTGTTGTCATAACCACAAAGATGTTTTTTGAAAAGTTAAAATTATGAAATGATTGACTTGTGTTTATGTCTAATTTAAAAATGAAATTACATAAAATAACCAACATTGGATTAAATGGTGAAAATATAATCTATTTATAATTTAAATACACTAAAATTTATAATTTAACACTATAAACTATTTTGATTAAAATTATGTCATCCTAGTTCCGGAAGACACCTAGAGGTGCCCCATAACCGGTTGGTCACATGGCCTCAAGTGCATTTCTCCAAATTCCAATGGTTGTAGACTAGTACCGAGGGACTTGGGTATGATAGTGGAGAAACTATTCCTTCATTGGAAGAGTAACACATCAGAAATAAACAGATAACAATAACAGATGTAGTAATAATACTATACAACAATAAACCATGGAAGACTAAAGAAATAAACCACTGAAGCACATATTTAAATGATTCCTGATAAGTATTTCTAGGAAATCATCCAAAAAATTCACAATGATGGAATATAGTACTAAAGATAATGTACAAAGAAGACAAATAACTCTAGTAGCATCACTAGCCTCATCTTGGTCCCATGCTCCCTAGGTCCACAAAAATCAAGTACCTGATTTAGAAGGGCACTTTCCCTTATCTAGACCTACAACAATATAATCTGTTTGGGCCCAAAATCATGACCCAATCAGGGTGTGAGATGAATACAATTATTAAAACACCCATAGATCTGTGCCTAATAGTTAGTGAATATATATGGTTGGCAATAAGAAAAAAAAGAAGAAAATAAGAATTTACTCAAAAATAAAAAATCCTATAGTTCAATGGAATTCGATTTCATTTATTAGTTATGAAATGAAAAACATAAGTAACCCTCTTGGAAGTACTCACAACATAATGCCTCTGGTTCAACCAAACAAACACATGCAACCCCATGGGAAGTACCCACAGTCTAACCCCTCCAGTTCAGCTTTAGCAAACACACTTTGAGAAAACACCCGCCATCAATTCCCCATGTGGTCCCATATCGGTAACTATAGACACTCTGGGGAAGCACTCAATTTCCTATTCCCCCTATGGTATCATAACGAAGAAAATTCATACACCCTAAGAGAGCACAGAGTCCGTCCCCCCTATGGTCTCACAATGTAAAAGTAAACAAACACTCTGGAGAAGCCCTCAATGTCCATTCTCGCTATAATATACAACACCAGGTACTCACAGAACTTTCTAAGTTATTTGTGCACAATGATATGTGGAAGACAATGTAAACCTCAAGAACTACTTTGCTAAATAGTGTAAAACATATCAAAACATGATAGATAACATCCCTTCATCCTAACAATACTAGGAAATAAAACCAAAGAAGCCTAACAGGAAAGCTAGACCAAACTGTCAAAACAAGAAACATAGGAAATACATCCATAGCATGGAAAAGTTAACCCTATTAATAATAAAAATTTCTCTATCCAAACAAACCAGACATATCAGTTAATAATAGGGCTAACAACCATAAACACGCAATACCCCGAACAAGGGTATTGGGAACTTTTTCACATATAACTCAAAGACTAACTATGGAAAGGAACAAACCACCTACCTTGGAATTTTACTAATGATATTCATGAACCTCAGGCCATGAATATCCCTAGAACTCCATATATCTAAAAAACATTAAAAAATTCAACCAAGGATATCTCAAGAAAGAGGATAAATCAAGGGATGATGTTCAAGAAGAAGGAAGAACTCACCGATGTGATTCCAACGAAACAGATGGAGTTCGATTCGGAGAATAGGCGGTGATTCAGGTCTTCGAAGAAGAATCACTGGCTGCAGATTCTCCTGTATGAGATTGGTCAAGAAGAAGATGGTTTTTTCCATTAGACGTGACCCCGGTCCATCTAATAAAATAAAAATAAAATACATTGTGTGTTCTTTAAAAGTACACGTCATTTATTTTCCTTAACCGGACTCCTCTTTAGGTAGTCTCTAGGTCACCCCGAACGACCATGTACTTGTCCATTACACGGCCAGTACACAGTCAACCATGGTAACCATGTACACGGTGTGTACATATATGTACACGGTGTGTACTCCTAAAATTTCCAGAAACTCCTCTTTTCCTCAAAAACAACTATACAAGAAAAACATACCTAAAAATAAGATATTGGTTCTTACAAACATACCCCCTTAAAGAAATTTGTCCCCGAATTTCCCTAGCAAGGAGGCGTGGGAGTAGAATCCTTGAACATCTCAGGCCACTACGATTGTACATCGACCACCCTCTCCTACGTCTAATCATGTAATCGTTTGTGCTGCCATACCAATTGTACCATAGGAACAGACAGATCATGGAGAACCTTCACAATACAATAAAAAATCTGGATAGAACACTCTTGGAATGATATGTCTACATCTAACTCAACCTATTCGGGTTGAAAATCATGAGATGTGTCTGAGAAGTAATTCCGTAACTGGGAAACGTGGAAAATGTCATGCATAGCTAGGTACCTCTTAGGTAACTGCAACCGATAGGAAACTGGCCCGACTCTCTCTAAAACAAAAAACAAACCAATGTATCTTAGAGAAAGCTTTACATGTATCCTAATATTTATGTGTCCCAACCTTGGTGTGACACGTAGAAAAACCTTATCTCTGACCTCGAACTCCAGAGGTCATCTCTGTCGATTAGAATAAGAATTTTGTCGTGATTGTGTAGTAGTCGTCCTCTTCTAAATCAACTCCACCTGCTCTATGGTCTCCTAAATAATACGAGGTTCTAGAAAAACTACCTCTCCTACCCTCCAGCCAACATATTGGTGATTGGTATGGCCTGCTATAAAATTCCTCATAAGGTGCCATCTGAATAGTTTCTTGAAAACTATTATTGTATGAACACTCTACAAGAGGTATCTGTTTCTCCCAAGAACCTCCAAAGTCTAGAATTCATGTTCAAATCATGTCCTATAACACCTGAATCGTACGCTCAGACTGGCCATCTGTCTGGGGGTGGTAAGCCATACTCAGAAGTACATGTGTACCCAAATCCTTCTGTAATCCCTACATGACCCGAGAAGTAAAACAATCATCCTTGTCCGAAACAAAGGATTATGGAACTCCATGTAAACGTACAATCTCTTGGATGTACAACCTTCCCAGCTCATCAACACTGAAAGTCAACTTGATCTGAAATAATTGAGTAACCATCATGAGTCTTTCAATGACAACCCAAACTACATCATTCCCTCGAGGTGAACTCATAAAACCAGTCCTAAAGTCCATCGCGACATCATTCCACTTCCACTCGGTAATGGGTAACTGATGCAAAAGACCTGATGGTCACTAATGCTCCACCTTCATCTCCTGACAGATGGAACATCTCATGAGAAACCTGGTAACATCTCTCTCCATACCTGGCCACCAATACTGATAGTGTAGATCATGATACACCTTGGTGACACCATGATGAACTACCGAAACTGATAAATTAATTTCCTGTATTAGCACCTCACATAGGTATTCTAGAACCCACACATGCCCATGAAAATGTAATATTTCATCCTCTCCTATGGTCTATCAAAGAATGGGCTCCTCTCCAAACACACTCTCCCATAGAACTAGGGCATTAGAATCAGATAGGTGCCTCATTCTCAACTGATCGAGTAAAGTAGAGGTAACAACCACATAAGAAAGAAATTTTTTCCCCTGTCTGTCGTGAAACTCCAAATGAATCTCAGAGAATAGATCCATAAGTTTCCACTCACTGTTGGCCTCCTGAACTACAGGTATCTAAGACCTCCTTCTCAACGCATCAGTTACTTCATTGCCTTTATCAGGAGTGTAGGCAATATCAAAGTCAAAGGACTGAAGGTACTCAACCCACCTTCGCTATCTAAGATTCAGATCATGCTGAGTGATTATATACTTGATACTTTTGTGATCGGTGAAAAATATAAAATGCTCTCTGAACAGAAAATGTCTCAAATAGTGTAAAGCATGAAAAACTATAGCCAAATTGATATTGTGTGTCGGGTAATTCCACTCATGTGTCCTCAACTGTTGAGACCCATGCGCAATGACTCCTTGTACTTGTATAAGCACTACTCCTAGCCTGATACCTAATGCATCATAATAAATAGTATAACTCTTTCCCAGCTTTGAAAAAACTAGTATTAGTGATGAAGTAAACCTCCCATACTACTCCTGAAAGGCCGACTCACAAGAATCTGACCATAATAACTTGACATGTTTCGTAGTTAGGCCCATTAGTGGTGTTGTTATGAATGAGATGTCTTGTTTCAAACATATGTAGTATCTATCTATCCCTATAAAACTTCATACCTCAAAGAATTTTTTTTTGGATTCTCCCAGGAAACTACTACTCTCACATTCTATGGGTCTACTGATACTTCTGTCTATGTGACAACATGATCTATGAAGTGAATTGGGTCCATACAAAATTGGAATTTTGAGATCTTATTATATAACTTATGCACTTTTAGTGTACTCAAAATAATCTCAAAATGGGTAGCATGGTCATGTCAAGTATGAGAGTACACCAAGATATCGTCGACAAAGACTACCACGAAAGAATCTGGGTATGGATGGAATACTCGGTTCATCAGTTCCATGAAAACTGTAGGCATGTTAGTGAGGCTGAATGGAATAAAATCATATTCGTACAGGAGATACCTACTTCGAAAGGATATAAGAGGTATATCAGATGGTCTAACATGTAACTAATGACAAAACGATCTCAAGTAAATATTCAAGAACACATGGGATCCTCGAAGCTGATCAAAGAGAACATCAATCCTTGACAACAGATATAGATTCTTGACCATCAACTGGTTCAACTTCTGATAATCCACACAAAGTCGGAGGGTACCATCCACCCTTTTTGCAGACAAGACGGGCGAACCCCAAGGAGATGTACTGGGATGGTTGAAACCATTTCCCTTCAACTCCTCCAACTACTTCTTGAGTTTCAATAATTCTGGTGTAGCGATCTTATAAGGAGGAATGGACACTGGTGCCACTCCTGGAACATGCTCAATAGAAAATTCCACCTCTCACTCTGGAGGAAACCCTGAAAATTCCTCTAGAAAAACATCTATGAAATGATCCACCACTAAGGGAAATTAGACCTGTGAAGTCCCCTGGTCATCCAGATATAGACAATCAATCTGGGCTATAACTCCTCATAACACATGATGATCAAGTCCTGCTTTTCATTCCTAGACATCCCAGTTTCCCTTATGAAGAAACGATCCTCCCTCTGGTGATGTGAAACTCACCCTACAGAAATAGTAATCGACAACTGCATGAAAGGGAACTAACAAGTCCATTCTAGGAATGAAATCATAGCCTCTCATCTCTAGTACATAGAGGTCCAAGAAGAAGTCAGACCCACTAACCTCAAGACGGAACTCCTTGATCTGTCGTACAATAACCGTTCTTGTCCCCAACAGAGTGTCCAGCATCATTTCATCAGAATAAGTAAAGATATTGAGCCAAGGGCTCTCCATAATAGCAAAAGATATGAAACTATAAGAAGCCCCTATATCGAAAAATAGCCGAAGCTAAAACTGAGGCAGCTAGGATCATGCCTCAAATTTTAGAGGCTCTGGGATCCTTCTCCTGCAGGGTCTTCTCCACCACAAAAGCATTTCCTGCACCGTGCCCCTGTGAAGCTTACTGAGATCCCTGAGTTAATCCACCCCATGGATGCCAAAAACTCTACGTCTTACCACCGTAGCCATTACCTCCACCTTGGACTAAGTGTCTAGAAGAACTCCAGTTTCTAGAGAAATAAGAAACTGGTGGTTCAGCTCCTAAATGTGGAGTCATATAACAACTCCTATCACCAGCTGTTGGTGAGAATAACTAACAGAAGCACAGAAGATGACCCATTTTTCTACAAGATCGGCACTCTATCAGTTTCTCGGGCAATGTGGCCTCGTATTCCTTCTTTTCCCAATCTGGTATCATAAAAAATGGCTACCATATGAATTATTCCTCCTACTAAGTTCTCAACATGTATACTACCTAAGGTGCTTCCTGTTGTCAATCGGAGGGGTACCAACACCAGATGCCGAGCTGCCCCGGATCACAGCTCCAGAATCCATCAAATTTCCCTTAGTGATGAGTGGCTGGTTGACTATAGAGGTGATAGAAGTCAACCTGAAGATGTTCACCTGAGATTAGATTTCATTCCTGAGAGAATACTCAAATATTCTTGACATGAATTACTCATCACCTTCTGTGATGGGTGTGAAGTGTTGCTGCTCTATGAAGCGAGAAGAATACTCCATAAGTGAAACAATACCCTGCTCCATACTCATGAACTCTCAGGCTCAATAAGACCACATTTTATCTAGGTAAAAGTAATCATATAAGGTATTTTGAAACTCATACCAATCGATAACCTGTTGGCATCCCTCCTATGATATCACATCCCACCATCTCTTGGCAGAGTTCTGAAGAATATATACGAAGATAGATTCACCCTCCCCACTAGAGGAGTCTCCAGATTGTTGAATATAGATAGCATGGATTCTAACCACGACTCCACAGCCTAAGGTCCTCTATCCCCTATGATGTTGGGAGGATGTTTCTACTAGAAATCCCACATCAATTTTGCCATTGACGGGGTAAAAGGCAGTGCTCCTTGGAAGGTTTTCATGAACCTCATAAAGCCCTCTCAGAACTATGTGTCAGCGCCTGTGTTTGGAATGATGATAGGTGAAATAGATGGAGCTACAGTAGAATCTAATGGTATTCATTGATCAACCATGTCTGGAGTCTAATCACTACCCAGTTATTGACACACAATTGTAGGATGTCTCGGTGGCCTGACTCTGTAAGGTCAAGCACACACATTAGATCAAGATTATCAAGCACTAACACATAAAAGTTCAAGAAGTGAACAAGGGAAAGAAATAATTCATTTTTTTAAAACATGGATACACTGCATGTATAATTCTTACATGGCTTGTTCCATTAAGCCTTCACATGGGTGTGTAATTTTTCCAACCTAGGTTGGGTAACACCCCATACACACGGCGTGTTGTCCTAACACACGGTGTGTACTTGAATCCTATTTCCCTGCCGAGTTCTTCTATGTGGATATCCCACAAAATTTCCCTAGAAAAATACTACTCTACGTGTTATTGCTAGACATGACATGTTCTAGACGAACTTCACTGACCCGTGTTGTTCGTCACATGGCCGGTTACATGGCTCACTCTACACGGCATGTTCCAGATAGACACGACGTGTAATAAAAAGATTCCACCACCCCGTTTTTTTCATTACACGGATGGACAAAGGGTCATTCTACACGACATGTCCAATATTGACATGTTGTGTATAACCTAGGTTTTATCCATCAGTGTTGTTAGTCACACAGGTTCACCCATGGTCTACACAACACGGTGTATACATCCGGTACACGGTGTGTCTCACAAAGGATTTCTCAACCCCGTGACTATACCCACACAACCAGTGACATGGTTAGAGACTACAAGGCATGTAAATATAGTACAGGACATGTACTTTATAAAAATAGTTCCTTCCCGAACCAAAGGACATATGGTTTGTATTCATAATTACACGCTATGTATTCAAGGTTTTTCCAGACAACAAGCCTCAAAAACTACTCTAGAACCCATAAAACATTGAAATGAACATTAAGGTGCCAAATTTTTATCTGTGAGTTTCCATACTCCCCAAGAATCATATATTGTCATCTTATACATGTTATACATAAACATAACAGAGAAATGATCCACCAAATTACAGTCCATGAGGGCCCATAAAACCTCAAGAACCAAAACTTGGTGTTCATTCCAACTAAAACTTACATATTAGCAATACCCTATAAAATAGTAGGTATTCTATAAAGGCATCTATCACAATAGTATGCACATATAACAAAACATATATCACAACAACATGCATTCAATAATGCACCCTAAATGGCATGGAAATAATGCATGACATTTGATCTCTAGCAAGTGCTTATATGATGCATGAGATGGAATACCCTCATCTCATCGAGATGCAACAAAAAATAGAACCTCTATAATATAAATGATAACAGAACAATACATGTTAATCCTCAAATTCTAAAATCAAATCAACTATAATAATTAAAAAACAAGAAAAATAACAATATATGAGCTAAAATGGCTTTTCCCTATACACGGGTTAGATACCCCCAGGAACAACATATTACCAAGTATATATTCATTCTTATCCCTGGCTATAGGATCCAAACAGTATGTCAAGGAGAAAATAATTCATCTGATACCACTTTGTAACACCCTGGTTCTGGAAGTCACCTTGAGGTGCCCCATACCTGATTGGTCACATGGCCTCAAGTGCATTTCCACAAACGCCATAGGCTACCGATTAGTAGCGAGGGCCTTGGGTGTGATAGTGGGGAAACAATGCCCTCATTGGCAGATTAATGCAATGGAAATAAATAGATAAAAATAATGGAAGCAGTAATAATACCATACAACAATAAATAGAATAAGAATAAAGAAATAAACAACTTAATCACATATATAAATGATGCATGAAATGTATGTCTAGGAAAGAAGCCAAACAAGTCATAATGCTGGAATACATTGATAAACCCATATTACAGAGAATAAAAATAACTCTTGAAGTATCACAAGCCTTTTCATGGTCCCATGCTCCCTGGCTCCATAGCAATCAAGTACCTGAAGTAGAAGGAAAATTTCCCTTATCTAGACCTGCAATAATATAATCTGTTTTGGCTAAAAATCATGACCCAAATAGGGTGTGAGACGAATCCTAGTAGGAATCCACATAATGATTCGTTCCTAATAGTCAGTGAATATTTATGGTAGGTAATAAGAAAAATTAGTGGAAAACAAGAATGTACTAAAAATTAAACAATCCTATAGTATAATGGAATTCAATTTCATTTATTAGTTATACAATCAATAAACATAAGTAACCCTCTGGGAATTAATCATAGAATAACCCCTTTGGTTAAACCAAACAAACTCGATCAACCTTTAGGAAGTACTCATTTTCTAACCCCTATGGTTCAGATATAGCAAAGCCACTATAAGGAAGCACTCCCCGTCAACTCCCCATGTGGTCTCTAATTAAAAACTGTAGACTCTCTGGGGAAGCACTCAACATCCAATTCCCCCTATGGTCTTGTAATGAGGAAACTACAGACACTCTGAGGGAGCACAAAGTTCATCCCCCATATGGTCTCACAATGAAAATGTAAACAAACACTCTAGAGAATACCTCAATATCCATTATTTCTATGGTATACTTCACCAAGTTATCACAACCCTGTGTAAGTCAGTCGTGCACAATGATACATGACGGCCAATGTAAACCCCAAGAACTACTTGGCTAAATAGTCTAAAACATATTACAACATGTCAGATAAAATCACACCATCCTAAAAATACTAAGAATTAAAATAAAATCAGCCTAAAAGGCAAGCTAGACCAAACGGTCAAAACAAGAAACATGGTAAAAATATCCATAGCATAGAAATGTTAACCCTATTCATAGACAATTATCCACTATCCAAAAAACAAGGCATAACAGGTAATAACAGGGCTAACAACCATAAACACGCAATACACCGAACAAGGGTATTGGGAACTTTCGCACATATAAATCAAAGACTAACTACGTAAAGGCACAAACCACCTACCACGGCATTGTATGGATGATATTCGTGAACCTCGGAACTTTAATTGACCAAAAACACCATAGATCTACAAAAATGTTAAAAATGATTAACTGATGATATCGAATGAATGAGGGGATATCAAGATAAGAAGTTCATGATGTAAGAACTCAACGATGCCACTCCAATGCTACTGACTGAGTTCGATTCCGAGAATGAACAACGAGTCAGGGGATCGGATAAGAATCACCAGCTACATACGGTGTTGGACAAGATAGGTTAAGGAGAAGATGGTTCTATCAATTAGATGTGACCCCGGTCCGTTGAATGAAATAAAAAAAATTACAAGGTGTGTTCTTTATAAGTACCTGGAATGTAGTTACCTTAACATGACTCTGCTTTAAGTGGTCTCCAAGTCACCACACATGGTCATGTACTCAGCCATTACATGACCAATACATAGTCACTCATCGTAACCGAGTACACGGCGTGTACTTATAAGTATACGACGTGTACTCTAGAGATTTCCAGAAACTCTTATTTTATTCAAAAACAACTAGAAAAGAAAAACATACCTGAAAAAAAGATTTGGGTTCTTACAAAAAATGTCATTTTTAAATAAAATTTCGTATTTTTTCAATATTCGTCAAAATATGAAAGTTATCAGAAAAGTTCCAAAAAATTATCCAAACAAAATTTTTATGTTTCGATTCTAAAGTGGAATTTAATTTTATAAAATTTAATATATTAATGTTTCAAATATTTTATTTAAAAAGGGTTCACCATTAAAAGGAATAAAACTGTATATTTTAAAAAATACATCTTTCATCAAAAAAATTGAATATGTCTCTATAATATGTCTATGAAACACATAATATGGATGTTAATATTATATGGAATATATAAAATTGAAAATGAAGTTAATACTATTCATAACTGCTTTTTGAATGGTTAGTTTGGTAAGCCGTGGTGCGCTCGTACTCAGTGTTACTTGTGGCGCATGATATTGAATTACTTTAAAGAGATAATATACTATGAAATCATGGGGTGTTGCGTATGTTTAATGATGTATCTTCCATTAAAATGATACAGTTTATTTATATTAATTTTATTGGATTTATTATACCATTTTGATGAAGGGAGAATATGAGAGAATATGAAAAGAAATGAAATTGAAAGGAAATTAAATGAAAAAGATAGATGATTTACCTCTTGAAGTATCCTCTTGAGATCCTACTCAAGGAACCTTGGTTGGGTCTTTTTATGAAGGAAAGAGATCCTTGTATTAGGGAAGGTTCTATGGAATAGTGTTGGGTAGAATATTGTCAAGGCTCAAGACATGATAGGTGTGAGGAGAAGATGGGGAGAGGGGTAGTATATATAGTTGAGGTTGGGGTGTTTTCGAAATATAATATTCTTTATATAGTTATTTTGGATCAAGACTATGAATATTTGTATAATTATATATAAATATATTCAAATAATAACGTATGGTTTGAGATTAAGGTTCTTACATCCTTCTTACATCAATAATCATGAAAAAAATGCATGCCTTTAGCATTTATTGAAATTTATCTTATTTTACTATTCATATACAATTCATGTATTTCAGAAAAATACCAAGAACATTTACCCTAACCATTTATCAACATTTTTAAATCAAAATAGAACACTATTTTATGAAAATAATTTTCTTCATATTCTTAATTTAATTTTAAATTAAAATCACCATTGACATGGAAAATAAAAATTTTAAAATATTAACTAATTTTTTAACACATTGAATAATTAAATAAGGTCTAATAAAATTATATTAAAACAATAATACATAAAAATATAATTTATGAATATATTTTTTGAAAATATATATTCATTTAAATTATCAAATTATTTATAAAATTGTTATTAAATATTTATGACTTATTAAAATACCCACATTTAAATGAATTTTTTTTTAAAAAATCTTG
Source organism: Viscum album (assembly GCA_963277665.1). NCBI lineage: Eukaryota > Viridiplantae > Streptophyta > Magnoliopsida > Santalales > Viscaceae > Viscum > Viscum album. The sequence goes on from OY728128.1 coordinate 1,717,159,086, forward strand.
CTTATTATATGAGATAAATATTTCATATTTTCACTTATTATTTGCTAAAAATTTATTTATACTTTCATGGGTGAGGCTACTATTAATTTGGTCGGCTTACAATTCCTATGGGTTATAATACTATTCTTATGGTCAAGTTACTATTTAATCAGTATTGGTTCCTTAACTACTAGAAATACTTCTTATTTCATTACTTATTCATTTATTAAATTTTTATTATGGTTCCTAAGTGATAGTATGATATATTTACAATATTAAATTACTATAAAAAGTGATAAATTCCATTGATTAATGTTTGGGTTGACAAAAATATTTTGAACTCACTTTCTAAAGAATAATCAATACCATTGGAACCTCTAATTTGAGTTAGCATTATTGATTTCTAATTTATTTTTGATTCTTATCACAATAACTTTATTACTATTATCGGTTATTTACAATACGATAAATACACTAAATTTAAGGAGCCATTTTATTTTGAAGGGGGATAATCCATATTTGATATGGTATATTTTGAAGAAATAATATTAGAGCATGGTATTCTTAATGAGATATATGTGAAATTTATAATGGAGATCAATAATTTAGAGATATTCCTTTTTTAAATAAATATTTAAGATAATCCAACTAATTAGATAATATATAAATAATTTCTTACTAAAGTAACACTTAAATATTTGAAAGATCATCCCCCATGCATCTTGTCACCCAAATGGATTACATGATCATCAATATGTAGGGAAAGGCTATATGGTTTGTCAAACATGGGGTCCATAAGAACTATTTTATATAGAATTGTTGAGGAACCAAAAACAATTGGTGGTTATTATTAAACGAATCCAATACAAATTTTAATAGGAAGTTCCATACACATATATCTTTGAGGACTCTCAAAACTCAATTATTCTTATGGATGGTATAGGGGTAATCAATGTTTCATTTCAAATAACATTTCCTTCTCTTAGTTTTCTTTTTTTAATAACATTATAGTTTAGTTTTACATACTCTAGGAATGAAATTCATAAGCATGTTAGTTTTCCATAACTACTCAATAAATAATATGAAATAGGTTGTATTGATCCATTCTACTTGTTTCTTTACTACCTTATCCAGAGATGCTTGAAATTATATAGAGAGTTAATAGTTGATAAGTTTTAGACACTAAATTTATATGTTTTTTATCATTATGTTATTGTTTTTATTATTATTTAGTCCATTTTAATTTAGATATTGACCATATTTGAACTCCATGGACAATAAGAATTATCATGTAATTTTACATAAAACCACTGTGTATGAATTTCTTTGAATATAAATGATTATTTATTTTCATTTTAGTCAATCATAGTAATATGAGGATACAAATAATTTTTATCAATTATAAAACCCAAGTGTACTTTTATTATCTAATATAAAATATAAAATCCTTATATGTTTCTAACCATTTCGAATATGTGTATATTTCATTTTTATGTGAGTCATTTTTTATGATAAGTGGTTGATATCTTATTTTTTTCTATTCAATTTTTTTTTCATTATAAATAATTTCATATTGTAAGACCCAAAAATCTATATGAGACTCCTATTATAATACACCCTTATATAATGTAAATAATAATTATTAAATACACTATATGTTAAGACTCATTGCAGTACATATATATATATTCCATATATTTTATTAGATAAAATGCATTTATCGAGTTTTTACTAAATGTGGTAGATGTTCCGTTCATAGAAACTTTTTGGAAAACTTTTTCTGTTAGAAAATTTATTAATATTGAGTTCACTGGTCTATGGGTTGAGGAGTTCCATAATTATATTTCTTTATATTGTACTTATTTAATATTTAATTTCCAAATAAAATAATTATATTAAAAAATTCCATATACAAAAAATTTACATTGATATAAAAATGTCATATAATTGGATTATATTTAATTATTTTTCATATATTTTCTTCTTAACCTCTGAAAAAGAATGATTAGGATTTATGGGTGATAATATTAAAGGTAAATAGAATTATGTAAATCATTAACAGTTTTAAATTTTAAAACCTATAATGTACTATAATGTGAATCCTCATCTTCAAGACTTTTTTTCACTTACTAACAGCATACAAGTACACTTATTATAACTATTTTTAATTATTCATTATTTATATATCTACTTGACTCAATTAGTATGTTAATAGAGTAATAAAAACCTACATAAACCATTCATGCACTTAATTTTATTAAATCAATCTATAAAATCTATTATATGGGGAGAGAGATATTTCATATAAATATGTGAAAATGTTCTATGAGTTTAAAAGGTATATTTGATATAATTTAATGTACTAAAATTAATCTGTGACATAATATTCATAGATAAACAAATATTAGTCTACATATGTTTTAATTTAATTTTGTTACCATAAATAACATAATATGATTTTTATTCCTAATTATGCATATATTCTATTGAAATTTCGTTTCTGCAGTGTAGTGAAGGTGCATGATTTTTCATAATTTTCAATTTAGAATTAATTTTCCACACCGTAAACATTATTTTTAAATTAATATATGTAATTATTAATTTTTATTTAATTTTATCAATGAATTTGTTTATTTATTTAAAATCATTAATTTTAATATTTTCTATAAATTTACAAGTTAGCTCACAGTTAGTGATAGCCGTGCATTGATTATATAATACGGTTAGGTAACATTGTAGAGAATGTTTTCATTGTTGGAACATATTTATTCTAAATGTCACTAACTGAATCTAGTCACCACCAATAATGGAACCAAACCCAGCCCGTGACAAGGCTCGAAGGGTGTTCCCTATCCCAACAGGCTATCACAGGTTCCTGGGTATCATTTATCTGGGTTTGGGAATGATTTACCCGAATAGGTATACATAAAACATCAATTTTTTTGATAAAATGAATTTGAAAAATTCATACCGAAAAAGTTTATACAAAAATCCAGAACTGAATATATAAGTTAAAATGAAATAAAAAAGGTATATTGACACAATGAAACCGAAAAAAAAATATCCCCATGGACTCCACATTACAAGGGGTCATCACCCCCAAGCCGTCTCTACAACTCCACCCCAAGGATGTGGACTAACACCCTGAACCACCATCACCCTTAGCTTTTCCTTTACCTGAGTCAAACATAGTGATGTCTACTTACACCCAAGGGGTGTAAGTAGGGTGTGAACCTAATCCGAATAGGATACCACCCAATTATTCCAAAGTTCATGCAATACAATGTGAAAAAGCAAGCAGTGTTAATATTCAAAGAAAAGCAGTTATAAAATCCAAGAAATGAAACGTTCAATTGAAAACAGTTTTCAAGATAATGTTTTTAGAATTTTCACACATTTAAATAGAAATGTTATCTACTATAAATTATTCCAAAAACACTCCAATACATGGGAAAATAACACAAACACAATGATTAACAAAATCAGGAACACCCTTAAGCACTAGATAGTCCCGAGCCCCATGTATCTCATACCTCGGTGTGAAGTAACCATGGTAAGATCCATTCTCATGCACAAGATACTATTAGAAAAAATACCCATAACCTAGTGGTACCAAATAATAAAACACATAGTTTATTTAGACTTGTAGTTATCCAAATGCTAGGTGAAACATGGAAAAACCCATCTGGTCCACTAGTTGTACTAGTACACATCCGCCCCACCTAGGTACCCGGGTTTCCCCCTTTGTGTTCAAACAATTTCAGAATGATACATATATCCACTATCATATAAATCACCACTAATGGTCACATACAATCAGTATAGTAGATACAAACATTTTATACCATTTAAAAAACTAAACAAAACACTTTGAGTTTCAATAATACAACTTCTCTAAGTCAATCCTTGTTTTGCACCCAAAACTCTTTGAAAATCCCACTTGAACACCATAATCATACTCATATTTATCAAAAAAGAATCCATAATACCCTATAAATTTCTTTAAACTCATTACATGAGTTGTAAAACAATCCCAATAATCATCGCATAGAATACCCATCTAAAACACCCAATTCAACAACAAATTGGTACCCATAACCCATTATCTTAACAAATGTCACCAAAAACCAATTTTGCAGAAACATACAAAGAATAATAACATTTAAAACGTTATTTTCATCCCTAGTACAGTTTAATAAGGTCAAATAAATAATTAAAATTCAGCCCTTAATCATCCAAAAAAATATTTATATGAAAATAACACAAATTTCACATGAAATTAGCCTTTAAATTTCAATTGCATTACAAACACCACTAAACCAATTTTTGCATCACCCAATCAATGGGTTAAACATGAAAATATAATAAACATAGTATCTATATAACAGTGATTGCCTAAGAAGTGGAATCATGTAAAGACCCGAATCTTGACGTACATGGACATTACATTACTTTTGCGGAATACTTAATACATAACAAAAACAAACACACAAGGGCCGTAATAGTTTAGTGACTTTGGAAACTCGGAATATAATCTTCTAATCGTGGTGAAAGATCTTAAACATCTCCCATAAAGATCTTCCCATTTTTTTCTTTTATAAAACATTTCTTTAAATCCTAGGGAAAATAAAACATATAAAGGGTGAGCTCAAATGATCAGTAAGGGTAAGCATGGAGAAAATAAAACAAACCATATATATTTGAACTTAAAAACATGAACATAAAGTTTAAACATCAAAATCATGAACAATGACATAAAACATGGAAGTACATAAGGCATAGATCATAATGGAACATCAATAATGATAAAATAGCATGGGAATAAAACTTGTAATTGTGGAAAAACATTAAGCACATGATATGATATCCATAGTAGCTAAGGCATTGCTGCCAAGACCATCTTAGTGGATAAATTCCCTTACTGAACTGAGTTTACTTGTCGTTTCATCCCGGTATTACTGAACCGGATTTTACTTGCCGTTCCAGCCATGTTTATCTCATGAGATATAAATCGTTACCCAATGCATTGGAGGGAGATATAGGTCCCTCCCATCTCATATTGAAATCATTCTTACATGTGCCACAAAACAATCATAAATCATTCATCATAACCCAATGAATAAATTGGGTTTCATAAACATCATTCCATCATAACATAATCCATATAAAACAAATGGATATCATTTCATTATAAGAAATGTGAAACCATATAAATCATAGATAAATTATACTTGAAACATACACATATGAAATAACGTCATCTTAGATGGAAAATGGTTTTCAAAAAGCACTTGAAATGAATTCTTGAGGAAAATATCCTTTATTATTGAAAATCATTTTATTTTCACAAAATTCCATGAAATTTTAAAAGAAAAGGATTTTGTTGAAAATAATAATGAAATCTTGTAGATGAAGATTCTTGAAAATGAGCAGTTATGAAACCGTAATAATTCCATTCACGCCGAATAAGTTAAAAATAACATTCTCCTCGTACTTTTGTTGGAAAAGTAAAAAAGTACTTTATATGGTAACCAAAGGAAAGATTACATTCATACAATGTGGTAAAAAGTCAATAAAAGGTAAAGATGACTTTAAAAATTCATGGAAGAATAGTAAACATTTTATGAAAACATTTTTAGAAAACATGGTCATGGATGATAACAATAACCCCAGAAAATACTTACGAATAACAATCTCGGATAAGAATGAGATTGGAATAGTTATCCCTTACCTTAGGTCCGATATGCTTCGTATGTATACAAAACTATTGTATAATGTTTTAAATAATGTCATTGACTTATTACAGAATCCTATTCATTGTTATGATATCATATATGGATCACTTATGACTTTATATTACCCGTTCTTTTGTAAATCCCATGTTAAAGCATCGTTTTGGGTAAAATCATCTTATTTATCTTACGTGTTTGGACTTGTTGTTCTTGATGTTATTATTAATTATATCACGATTTAAATACTTCCATAATTTAAATCATGATTTATATATCATATATATTCATTATATATCCAGCATATACATGTATTTATAATAGTACATAACATATGGAGGTAAGAAATGAAATGCACTGTTCATGGAGACGGTAAGCCGTACATACACACGAACGCTACTTTAATGTCTACTTATTATTTTAACGGAATAGGTATATTATAATTCTAGTATAATATCATATATAATATAATTATCTCCATCCTTTATAAATCCCACATAAGGCATTAACGAATCACGTCACTTTAAGGGGGCGGTAGTCCGCACTTCCTCAAATGAGATCATCGTATTTACCCACTATGAAAACCATAAAGGAAAAATATAATTGGGAAGTAAAGAAGAATAATGAAATCATAAACATAATATATATCATATATAAATATAGTTCCATCATAATGGCCACCGTGAGAGGTAGTAGGAGAAAATTGAACAATCATCATTTCGGGAGGCGTTAGTTTCCCATCCACAGAAAAATTATGTTCTTCATCCACTAGATGGAGGTTTGTGTAAGTGTAGTTGTAATACATATCATAAAAACATCCTAGAATTTCTAGGATACTGGTTTTGTCACAAAATAAAGGATTAAAAAGAGTTTATGGGTTAGAGAAGTAGAATAAAAGAAAACAACATAAGAGAAACTATTACCTTTAATTTGGGTAACTTCTTTTGGATTGAACCAAAAGGACTTCTTGGAGTGTCTTATTCATAATGTAAGGCATCAAGGGTCAAGAGAGGGATGTAGGGAGATTAGTTGAGAAGATTTTAGACGATCCAAAAGGCTTGAGAGGTGTGAGTAATTTCATAGAAGTCGTCTCCTTTTATAAGGGAGTGGAGGGGCTCTTTAGGAAAGTGTGAAAAAATTATTTTATTATAAACTTATATTCAGTTTCAAGAGGTCCAAAACACATTAATGTCGAAGATAGGATGCCTCATATTTGAAATAAAATCATCCAATAGGAATTGGACAGGTTTTGGATGATATTTTCATCATTATAATCTTATTTATTTAAATCATTTATTAATGAGGTAAATACTGCATCATTATTGTGTCATAAATAATTTAATTTATCTGATGTCTAAAAATTATTAAAAAAATACCAACATGTAGGAAATATTATTATATTTCCAATGAATATTTATAGTTGAAATTATAATTTATATAGCCCCTTATAAAAATTAATTACTAAAGGATTTTAGTTAATGTCTATTTTTTCTTTACATTAAATTAATTAATCTAATGTGTCATTGTCTTTCATAAGTGGCTCCATGGGGTTCCAAAATCGACCCAAGGATTCCCATGGTCGGCCATTATTCATCCAATAAGGTTTGAACAAGTGTTAAGGTAATTTAGAATTATTATAATATTCTTTTAACCTTGAATTACCCTATTTACTTTTAACCGTGGTAAATAAAAGTAAAAAGTTACTATTCACCAAAAATTATTTTTATCTAACTGAACCACATTTTAATCCTTGATATTATCCGTGTCTCTTGGATTTTCTAAATTCAACTCACAGAAGCGGTAAAGTTATGTTTTATGAACAATGAAAAAAGCTCCTAGGAGGTGGGTAAAAGACGGTGAAAAGATAAATACAATTTTTACAAATCTAAAATTATTATAAAATGATTCTAATGAATTTCATTGAACTTATATAAGTATTATGTATCTATTTTGAACTAAAATAAATTTAAACCAAATAAATGATTATTTAAATGAAAAGTCGGTTTTAACCAAAAACACAGTGTTTTCACTATTCATCGGAAATTGATGTTTTTCAGAAAAATACCAAAAATTCAGCATAAGATATATTTGATATTACTAATTCAAAAATGATGTCTATTTTTAAAAATTAAAAACAAAAAAGTGGCATTAATTAATTTTAAAAGTAATTCTCGTTATCAAAACAAATAGCATGATTTTAAGAAATAATAACTATTAAAAGATCATCACTTGTTCATGTCCAATTTCAAAGTGAAATTAATTCCAATGACCAAAATTGGATTAAATGGTAAAAATATATTCTAATTAAAATTTAAAACAAATTAAAAAGATAATCTGGCCATATAAATTATTGCGATGAAAAAAGTTGTTTTTTATTACAATATAGCATGTTTTTACTATTCATCAAAATATGAAAGTTATCAGAATAATATGAAAAATTTATCCAAATTAAATTTATATATCCTGATTCAAAGGAAGAATTTTATTTTGTCAAATTGAACTTATAAACATGTGAAAAACCATATTTAAAGTGGGTCCTCCATCAAAAGGCGGCAAAACTGCATTTTTTTTAAAATACTTATTTTACCCAAAAAATTTATTTTGTTCTCATACCATGTTCTAGAAAATATGTAAGATGAATAATAATGTTATAAAATTCAAAATGTATTTAATACTATTCATAAGGGATAGTCCATAATAATATTATAACAATATATCGTTATTGAGTGAAACCTGATATTGCAAACAACACATGCTATCGAGGAAAGTCGCGATTGCGTGTAATGCAAACCAAGTTAGGGTTACATGTTATGAAAGACTCCTTTGTTGTTTTGTATAAAAAAATCCAACCATATTTCATTTATACACTGAATATATATATATACACACACTCAATGTTGCGTAGAATAACTACTATCAAATGAACATGAAATTGTGTATAACACGATCCAAGAATAGTGTTGCATATACTGCTTGCTAATACGGTGTTACGTATAGCACAAGATAATCTTGGTGTAGAATAAAACACATGACATCAAAAAAATTAAAAATAATACTTAACATAAAATCTCGGGCTGTTACGAATCACCTACCAAATTATTAAAAACCTTGAATCCTTTGTGAGAAAATCAAATCGCTCCCCCGCCGCACCAAGAGGGACCGAGATCAATCCTAAAACCACAAAAAATGACCCAGAAAACCAAAGGTTAAACCCTAGGTTTGAAACCCTACCCTCTGAACATTTGTTAATTCAATAAAATGAGTATAAAATTCATGTAAAGGGGATAAATAGAGTAATAATTGAAAGAGTTATGATGGAAAGAACTTACCTCCTCAAATCTAGCTGATTTGAGATATCCTAGGAAGTTTGTCTTTAAATAGAGATACCTAAGAGCTCCAAAGAGGGGGAAAAGAGGTTGGGCGCACTGCTGGGTGAAATGGGCTCGTGTGAGTCTTGGAATCACCGAAAATTACTTAGTATTGAATATCTTATTAAGTAAAAACAATTTATTTTTAAAACTAGATATGATCTTCCGGGCAGGCCCAATCCCTTAAATAAAAACTAAAATACAACATGTTTACAGATTTCTAAAGGTTCCAAAATTTTAATTGTGTTGTAAATATGTCAGGGGAGGATATATAAGAATTATAATGAGTGAAACATATTAAAAATGAAAAAGCTATAAAAGAAACAAAATTTATTTTTAAATCTGGAATCGGGCTCACGGTTTGGCCCAATTCATGAAAACTCACTTATTCCTCCATAACACCTCGGGAAACCCCAAAAACAAAGCATTAATGGAAATTAAATGAAAAATAACTTTAAAATAATTCATTTATGTGACATTTCTCCCCACCATGAAAACATTCCATCCCGGATAGTCCACCCAAAGCATGATCAAAAAACAAGAAAGAATACTCTTCCTCAACCCATGACTTCCGCTCCCATGTCTCATGTGTATCATTACCATGTTGCCAATGAACCTGGACCAACGGAATGGACTTCATTCGAAGAACCTTCTCTTGGGAGTCAACTATTTACACAGGCCACTCAATAACAAACAAGTCAGGCTCCATCTCCAATTCTTCCCAACTGAGAAAATGGGATGGATCCATGTTGTATTTCTTTAACTAGAATACATGGAAGACATCATGGATGGATGTCAACTGAGAAGGAAAGGAAAACTTGTATTCCACCTTTCCAATATGCTCGGTGATCTCAAAGGGCCTGACATACCATGACATCATCTTACCTTGCTTCTCCAATCAACGATGGCCTAGGCGAGGGTCCACTTTCAAGAATGCCCTGTCACCCACAGAAAAATCTAGGTCTCGACACCTCTGGTGAGAAGAAGATTTATTATGACTATGAGCTGTCAATAAGAGTTGCATAATCAACTTGACCTTCTCGGAAGTCTCTTGCACAAGGCTCGGCCCCAACAAGGAAGTCTCTCCTACCTCACCCCAACATAGGGGTGACCAACATGGATGACCGTAGAGAGCCTCAAAAGGGGACATTCTAATTGAGGATTGGTAATTTTTATTATTAGAAAACTCAACCAATCCCAAATGGCTATCCCAAGAACCTCCAAAGTCTAGGACACATGCACAAAGCATGTCCTCCAAAATATGATTTTCCCGCTCTGTCTGACCATCCGTCTGAATGTGGTACTCCATTCTTATCTTAATCTGAGACCCCAAGGCCTTCTAAAGGCCTTCCCAAAATTGTGATGTGAATTGGGGGTCTCTATCTGAGACAACTGCTGATGGTACTCCATAAAGTCTCACCAATTCCTGAAGATTCAAATGGCCCAACTCATCCACTTAATTGTATCTTTTATCGGAATGAAGTGGGATGATTTTGTCAGACGATCAATCACCACCCAAATGGAATTATTACCCTGAGGTGTAGGAGGTAAGCCAATAATGAAGTCCATGGAAACCACGTCCCACTTCCAGGAAGGAATGTGTAGTGGTTGGAGTAAACTAGAGGGCCTTTGGTGTTCCTCTTTTACCTACAGGCATGTGTAGCATCTCAAAACAAAGTCCAATATGTCTCGTCTCGTACCAGGCCACCAGAACTGCCGATGGACATCATGATACATCTTGGTGGCACGCAGATGGATAGCCCACTAAGACAGGTGGTTTTCCTACATCACCACCTTTCACAGAGATAACAGGACTACTGAACTGTCCTTGAAGCACAAGATTCCCTTAGGAGATGACAACAAATCAGAGGATGTATCCCCACCTAGAAGAAACTCCTTCGACCGCTTAAAAAGCTAATCACTAGGATGTTCTTGCTGAATCAACACCAACATAGAAGGAGTCAACTGGAAACTCACAAAGAATACCCCTCCTCTATGTTCCCTGGTCTCCACATGCATCTCAGAATATAGCCCCATCAAGGTCCACTCATCACTGGACTTCCTCAGAGCCTGCACTGGAAAACATCTGCTCAAACCGTCAGCCACCACATTACCCTTGCCTAGGGAATAGAATATTTAAAAATCTAACCCCTGCAAGTACTCGATCCAGCGACGCTGCCTCAAGTTGAGGTCCTTATGTGAGAAGATATAGGCTATGCTTTTGTGATCAGAGTAGACTATAAAATTCTACCCAAAGAGGTTGTGACACCGAGTCATCAAAGAATGCATCACCGCTACCAACTCCAAGTTGTGGGCCGGGTAATTTTTTTCATTTGGACGGAGTTGGCGAGATCCATATGCCACCACTTGATCATCTTGAAAAAGCACGCACCTAAGACCCTTACCTAAAGCATTACAATAGACCACATATCCCTTCCCGGACTTAGTAAAAATCATCATGCGGCTGGTATTCAACTACCTCTTCACCTCTTTGAACAATGCCTGACATTCTGAACCCCATACAAACTTCACCCCTTTCCAGGTGAGCACAGTCATCGGTGATGCAAGCCGAGAGAAATCTCGAATGAATTGCTTGTAATAACCATCTAGGCCAAGGAAACTCCTAATCTCGAACACATTCTTCGGCTGATCCCAGGACATAACTACACTTATATTCTCATGGCCCATTAAAACCCTCTGCTCAGAGATCACATGCCCCATAAATCTCACTTCCCTAATCCAAAATGTGCACTTTGAAAACTTTTCATAGATGCGGTGATCCCGTAATGTACCCAAAACGATCCTCAAGTGATGTTCGTGTTTCTCATCAGATCCAGAGTATACCAGAATGTCATCCACGAGCACCACAACGAAGGAATTGAGATTATAATGAAACACCCTTTTCATGAGTGCCATAAAGACCGCTGGAGCATTGGTCAATCTGAAGGCTATGACCAAATACTCAAAGTGGTCATACCTGCTTCGGAATGCTGTCTTTGGGATAATTGACTCTTTCACCTGGAGTTGATGATACCCCGAATGAATGTCTATTTATGAGAACCAATTCACCCCCTTCAACTGATCAAACAAATAATCTATTCCGGTCAAAGGGTATTTGTTATTAATCGTTACCTTATTCAGCTTCTGGTAGACAATGCATAAACTGAGGGATCCGTCATCCTTTTTCGTGAACAACAAAAGAGAGGCCAAAGGAATGATGCTTGGGTGGATTAATCCTTTGGATTATAAGTTGTCTAACTGTATCATAAATTCCCTTATCTCGTTGGGGTCCATGCAATAAGAGGGAAGAGATATCAACTGTGTTCTTGGCGCTAGATCAATCAAAAACTCTACACACCTCTCCGAGGGAAAACCTAAGAAATAATAAGGTAATACCTCTAGAAACTCATTCACTTCATAAGGTAGTGCACCTATAGGGTAAATTCCATCATACTCTATCATGAGTGACGATAACTAGAAGATAAGACTTCCCAACTCGTGGAGTGGAGGTCCTGCGTGACTTGACCGAGGATCCCATTCTCCCCGAAAAACCTGACAATTGTCATCAGATGTTGTGAAACTAACTCGCCTCTTGTAGCAATCGATATGTTCCTAGAAGGGAACTAGACAATCCATCCCAATAAGGACATCAAAAGGGTACATATCTAATACCAAGAGGTCCCACTGCATCTCAACCCCTGACAAATAAATCACACATGATGGGAACCTGAGACCATGCTCCTTCTTCTTTCATAGTGGTGTCACCAACTCCATCACAAAATCCATCAACTCAGTTGGAAAATTCACCATGTCCACTTCCTCCTATGAATTGTTACCAGTACGGTGGTTTGGGTTATTTTCAGCGTTTCTACGGTGTGTCATGTCTACTTCCGAGTGGGGCAGTGTCAGTGGCTTCAAGAGGACTGTCAACACAGTCTGAGCCGTCGAGGAATGGGGGATCTCGATTTGGAAGCCGTGGTGGTAGGGAAGGGTTTTCTTCTAGAAATATCCAGTTCATGGTATAGCCACAGACTAGCAGTCATCCTCAGGCAGATACTGGACATCTCCATGCGGTGGATCAGTCACTAGCAGGATCAGAGGCGAGACCATTGAACGTTCGAGGTACCATTTGTCCCAAACTGAATCATCTCACCCCTAATACCGGCACCAAACCCCACCCATGACAAGGTCCGAAGGGCATTACCTATCCCCACGGGCTGGAACATGTTCCTAGGTATCATTTATGTTGGATTCGGAATGATTTACCCGAATATGTATACATAAAACATCAAAAATATTTGATAAAATGAATTTGAAATTTTCAAACCCAAAAGGTTTATACAAAAATCCAGAACTGAATACATAAGTTAAAATTAAAAATAAAAGGTCCAACGACACAATGAAACATAAAAAAACATCCCCATGAACTCCACATGACAAGGGTTCATCACCCCCAAGCCGTCTCTACAACTCCGCCCCAAGGATGGGGACTAACACCCTAAACCACCATCACCCTTAGCCTTTCCTTTACCTGAGTCAAACATAACCAAGTCTACCTACACCCAAGGAGTGTAAGTATGGTGTGATCCTAATCCCAATATCATTCAACCCAATAAATTCAAAGAGCATTCAATACGATATGAAAAAGCTAGCAGTATTAATACGTAAAGAAAAGTAGTGAAAAAATTAAAGAAATTAAACATTCAATTGAAAAAAGTTTTCAGAATTTTCACACATTTAAATAGGCATGTTAGCTATTGTAAATTACTTCCAAAAACAACCCAATACATGTTAAAATACCACAAACACAATGAGCAGAAAAATCAGGAACACCCCTATGCAATAGATTGTCTCGGGCCCCATGTACCACATACCTCGGTGTGAAGTAACCATAGTAAGATCCATTCTCATGCACAATCCACTAGTAAGGAACATACATATAACCTAGTGGTCCCCATTAATAATCCAAAAATTTTAGTTAGTGTTATCATTGTAAAAATTCTAGTTGAAATAGGGACAAAACCCATCTGGTCCACTAGTCGTACTAGTACACATCAGCCTCACCTAGGAACTCGGGCTTCCCCCTTTGTGATCAAACAATTTCAGAGTGATACATATATAAATTTTCATATAAAACAACACCACAAGTCACATAAAATAATTATAGTAGATACACACATTTTATACCATTTAAAACACACAACAAAACATATTGAGTTTCAATGAAACAACCTCTCCAAATCTTTCCTTATTTTGCACCCAAAACTCTTTGAAAACCCCACTTAAACACCATATTAATACTCATATTTATCAAAACAAAATCCAAAAAAACCATACAAATTTCTTTAAGCTCATTACATGAGTTATAAAACAATCCCAATAATCATTGCATAGAATACCCATGTAAAACACCAAATTCATCACCAAATTCGTACTCAAAAACCATTTTCTTAACAAACGTCACCAAAAACCGATTTCACAGCAACAACCAAAGAATAATAAAATTTAAAACATTATTTTAAACCCTAATATAGTTCAATAAGGTCAACTAAAAAAATAAATTTCAGCCCTTAATCAACCAATAAAACAGTAATATGAAAAAAACACAAATTTGACATGAAATTGTCCCTTAAAATTCATAGTCATTACAAACACCACTAAAATCAATTTTTATAAGACCAAATCAATGGGTTAAACATGAAAATATAATAAACACAGTATTTATGTCACAAGGATTTCATAAAAAGTGGAATCACATACCAAATTAGTAAAAACCTTTAATCCTTTTTGTGAAAATCAAATCTCACCACCGCCATACAAAGAGGGACCAAGATCAATCCTAAAACCACAAGAAATGACCTAGAAAACCCACGGTTAAACCCTAGGTTCAAATCCCTACCCTATTTACATTTGGAACTTCAAGAAAATGAGAAGAAACTTCATATAAAGGGGATAGAAGGAGTAATAATTGAAAGAGTTATGATGGAAAGAACTTACCTCCTCAAATTTGGCTGATTTGAGAAACCGTATGAAGTTCGTCCCTAAATTATGATTCCTAAGAGCTCCAAAGAGTGTACAATGAGGCTGGGAACGCGACTGGGTGCAATGGGCTCATGTGAGATTTAGAATCCCTGAAGAAATACTTAATATTAAATATGTTATTAAATAAATAAAATTCATTTTTAAAACTAGATATGGGCTTCCGGGCAGGCCCAATCCCTTAAATAAAAACCAAAATACCCCATGTTTATGTATTTCAAATGGTTATAAATTTTAATTGTGGTGTTAATATGTCAGGGAAGACATTAAATAATTATAATGTGTGAAAAATATAAAAAAATGAAAAAATTATAAAAGAAAAAAATTTATTTTTAAATCTAGAATTGGGCTCACGGTTTGGCCCAATTCATGAAAACTCACCTATTCCTCCATAAAAACTTGGGAACCCCCCCAAAAAATAATTAATGAGTATTAAATGAAAAATTCCTTTAAAATATTTCATGTATATGAAACTAACTATCCACACAAACCATGAAGGTTCCCTTGTGTTCCTAATATGAGGAGTATCATTCTCGTAATATTAGCGGTTTTTTCATTCCTCCTCTATCTGAACATGTGGTAGAATGAACACCATGTGGTTTTGGAGTCTAAATTTGTGGTAAATTAGTTTTTTAGGTGTTCGACTTAATTTTTTATACTTCTCCTCTATATCCATGGATTTAAATTATCATTTGTGTACATTCTAGGTTTGTTTTCCCTATTCATGAAAATTTAATATAAAACCCACTGATTTATTGGATTCTAAAGTTACTCTTCTTAATACATAAATATATAACTATGTATTTTTATCAAATTTATAAGGATAAAAGTAGTTTTTGGAAATATTTTCTTAGAAAAATATTTTTCTTTTCATTTAATGGATTGTTTAAAATTACTTTTTACAAACTGGTCAGAACAATGTTTTATATAATTTCCAAAATTGCTCACGAATAGGTACTTAAAATGCATATAGTGAATTTTTGAGTGTGAACTTTATTTATAATGATTTTATTAGAAGATTATTGATATGTTGGGCTTTAAATGATGAATTTCAAACTATTATTTGTTTTTTGTATATTGTAAGTTACTTATAATTCATTTTATCCAATTACAAGATCATTTATTATATATTTTATACTTATAAATTGTACAAATATATATACAAATTTATTTACATGTTCGATCAAGGATGTGTGAATATATACTTTTGGATGAGAAGTATTTATGTATCTTGATGAATATGTTTGTATGGATTTATGATTTTTTGGGATCATTTGTAAATATTAATCCCAGTTTTGAAATAGTTTTATTTAATTTACTCTCTAAATGGTATTTTGTGGAATGAATACTCATTCCAAAATGTATTTACTATTGATATAATTAAATGTTCATTAAAAAAAATGTGATAACCTATTATGAAATCCTATTACTTTATGTATCTGTTCTAATGGATATTTATATCATTTTTTTGTTATTGTGCTTTCTAAATGGAGGATTTCTTTTTGTCGGTACTGGTATGTGTGTTGGTATTATATGTTTCCATTTCCATTCATGTCAATGAAGTTTTACATTGTTACCTCCCCTCTCTTTGTGGTTTTTCATGGAAATAGCACATGGGAACCCTAATACATTTGTGGGGTGACTAGGAAAAAAATGCCACGAAAAGGTTCTCCATCACTAGAATTTATTCTATGACATAACACTAGCATGAAAATATGAAGATGTAGATGTGGTTACCACTGGAACATTTCCTTCATCAAATCTAGTGTATCTTTAATTCTAAGTAATATGTATTGTGTTATCACAAAGGGTATGGGTTTTTCAAAGGATTATGTTGTTATAAAATATCTTGTTTTTTATTTGTTTTGATAATTCAAAAAATTAATAATTTTATTCTAACAAATTTGTATTATGTGTTTCAAACAATAGATTTGAGAATTACAGATTAAATTTAGTGATTTGTATGATCTATGAAGAAGTTTTTTATCTTATCATGATCAAATAATATCTTCTATCTACATATAATCCAAAAGTGAAAGAAGTTTATCTAATTAAATAATAAATTATATTACAAAAAGAATAGTTGTGTTTCTGAATTCACAAGTATGATACTTTAATATGAAATAAAATATGGGAATAAATTGTCTTACGAAAAGGATATTGATATATGATTGTGTTATGAGAATTATAGAAGTTATGAATTCTAAGTATCACTCCTACACAACATATTATTGTTATGATGAATAATTATATTATGTAATATTGATGTTAGTTTATATTATAAAGAAGGTGAAGAGTTATATTATTTTTTGAAGTCTCTTGGAATTTTATCCTATAATAAAAAGTACAATCAGTTTAATGTCTTACAAAGATATGTATTTTATTTATAATGTAATGATAACATTTATAATCTATTGATAATTAATTTTATGATTTTAGATAATATCAGAAAATTGATTTTCTATTTTATGGAATGATTTATTAATATTGTAAATTCCATGAATGGAAATAATCGAAGAATGAGAAGGTTTCTAACATCGATGTCATAAAAGTAATTCATTTATTCATAATAAATAACCACATATCCATTATAGCATGTCTTATATCATTCTCAATGTAAGGATTTCCCACTAAAATTTTAGGATTATCTTGTTATTAAGTTCAAAATGATATATAAAAGGAACGGTTAGTCACCTCATGAAAATATTTGACAAATGTCAGACATATGAGTATGAAGAAAAATTAGAATGATCATACCTTTGAATTCCTTGAACACATGTACATTGAAAATATAAAACATAAGCACTTTTACCGTTCTTAACATTTCAGTAAGTTGTACAGAAGATCATCTCGAGATATATTTTGAATACTGTGATATTCTTAGGTTGATTCTTCCACTACGTTTAATTGATACTTTGACTTGTGTTCTACAAAAATTTATTTCCAATATTATTCTTTATATTTTTATTAAACTGAGTGAAAGAGTATGAATTAAGGCCATGGATAGGTCATGTAAAGGGATATCATGGATGAAATCTCTTAGACCTTATATTAAGAGATAACTTCTTGTAGTCAGTTGGGATCCCGTGGTAAAAGGGTAGTTTTGTTAAAATAACCAATCTCATGGAGTAGAGTGTTAGTGGAGTGAACTAGAATATTTTATTCCCTAAACCACTATAAATATCTTTGGTTATATCTCTTCCACTTAGGTTTTTATTTATGCTACATATATTTATTATGTAAAATATCAAAACTCGCATATCCTGAAGATGGGTTTTTTTGTAAAGAATTTTTAAACTTAATTTACCACTACTAGAGTGTTCAGCTAGCCATTATTTAAGAAGAAAATTAGTATCTGAGCTTAGGAATCCTGATTCCAAAGCTAAAAAACATTGGCATTAAAAGATACATTTCCAAGTGAATTTGGTGGCTGATAACCTAGATATTATGTTAGTGGATAGAGCTATGTAGTTTAATTATGGTAATTATGGTTGTTGGATGGCTCACATGACCATCTATCTGAACAGTATTTTCTTGAATGATTATCATAAAGCAACGAAGCCCTAAAAAATTCTTAAGACAGAGCCTAAAACATGGGTTGAAATAGATTATAAAAACATTGATCTGGACTCCAATGTTATGAATTCTATATTATTTGGATTAGGACTAGATGAGTTGAACAGATATTCTAAATTTAAAAAAACACATGAAATATTGACCACTATTGTAGTTGAATCTGAAGGCATCGACAATGTAAAGAATATTTGATATGATACATCCCAACATATGTTTGATACATTCTAAATGGATAAATGGTAACATATTAATCAACTGAATGGAGGTCTCATTGAGATTGTCAATAATATTTCCTCTCTAAGATAACCAATCACTAAATGCAAAAAATCATTGATTGTTTTAGAGTATTACCACCAAAGTGGAGTGGAATGTAAAATAATATAGGAAAATCTACATGTGTAAAAAATTTCAAGAAAAATTATCTTTTTCGAACCCTTATGATATTTGAAGCTGAAATGGAAATTGATGTTCAAGAACCTTGAATGATCAAAAAGATAAATTCTCCCTTGATGGTTTGAATTTATTAGATTAACATGAAGAAAAAAACATAAAAATTTCTAAAACTTCTACAGAACAAGAATCCTCAACCTGTTATAGCTCAAATGATGATCTTTCACTGTATATAAATAATTTAGAGAGTTATATAATAAGAGAGGAGGCTTCAGAAGACCACTCAACTAGTAGAAAAGACATGGTGATAAATTTATAGAGTTGAGATTCTATGAGTGAAATAAAATAGGACATATCAATCCTTATTGTCTAAAAATTAAGGATGATAATACTATGGAAAATAAATACTTCAATAAGGATGATTATAAGAAAGAAAATATTTCTACAAAGGCCACATGGAGTTCTTTTGAATATTCAAGCAAGGGAACAACATCAAAACCACAATATGAAACTATTAATCAAAATTCCAACATATTCATTATGGTACATTCAGATAAGGTACATTCTTACCATTATTCTAAATTGGAATTAGAATCATTAAATAAAAACTACTTGAATGATGAACTAAATGAATAAATTAACATTTTATTGAATAAATATTAAATCATAAAGAACAAAAACATGTATATTATGAACTCCTATAATAAAATTTTTAATGAAAAGGAAAACACGAACAAACAGAAGTCAAACATGAAGATTTAGTTAGAAAACTATACTACCATAAACACTAAACAAACTAAAATAATATAGAACCAACATATGGAGGTTCAAAACTTTTAAAATGTTGCATGTTCCATTTCTAATGGGGAAACTTATCATTATAAAATTCTTGTTCAAAATCAACTTAATGCAGAATTTATTTTATAGGAATGAAGGGTGAAAATAAAAAATTCTATAAAATCTATTTTTTACATAGTTATAAACCAAAAAAATTCTATAGTTACTTTTTTTAGTTGTGGTGAAGTAGGACATTATTATAACATATATAATTTGAATAATTGTCAATTTTGTGGAATCGAAACTTATTTTCTTACATAATATTTTTTGAAAAAAGTTACTATGTTTTCTAGAAAAAAAATTGGATACTTATGTCTCTTATAGATAACATTCAGAACCCAAAAGATAATATATCCAAAAATTATATTTTTTTTATTTTTTTTGTGGGAAACAAATCACATGATTAGAAATGAAAAATTGTTTATAAAAATTTGTTGTTCAAGACATATGAGTAGTGATTTATCAAATTTTTACTCACTATCTAAGATTAACATAGGCCATGTCACATTTGGTGAAAAAGTGAAAGGAAAAATTACTGGAATTTGATATATTTTAATTTCTCAGTCTATTATAAGAAAAAACATTATTTACATTGAAGGCTTGAATCACAACATGATAAGTATCTCTAAAAAAATTTATGATATCTATTCTATTTATTTTTATAAAAATTAATTTTTAGTGTTTAAAGATATGTTTTGAGGTTTAAATCTCCAAAAGCAGTTAATTTTTACACATTATATCTCAATTATTTTTTTTCAAATATGTATATTTTTTGAATGATGAAATTGATGAATCATGGATTTGGAATTGAAGTGTGTGACATTATAATTTCTATTATCTAGAAAAAAATCAATAATGTATATTTTATTTATGACTTTACTAAAATTAATTTAGATAAAAATAAACTATGTGATGAATGTCAAATCGGTAAGCAACAGAAGCCAAATTTAAACTAATTAAAGAGTTTTCTCTAACTAGACCTCTAGAGCTTATCCATATGGATATAATCAGACCTACTAGAACTAAAAGTATTTCTAGAAAATCATTTTATAAATTTTTAGTTGATTATGTTTTATTTTTATATGGGTTTTATTTTCAACACATAAGAGAAAACTGTGTTATATTTTTAATAATTTCAATAAGCTTGAGAAAAATTAAAAGGTAGGTAAAATAGTGACATTATGAAGTGATCTTGGTGGTGAATTTTCGAATCATGAATTTAATTACTATTTCTAAAATAAATGAATTAAACATACATTATATTCTCCCATGACACATAAAAAAATGGTGTTTTTGAAAGTTGTAATAGGACATTCCTAGAATTTTATATGACTATGTTATGTGAATATAAATTCCCCACTCACTACTGCGTTGAACCTGTTAACATAGTGTTTTATGTCATTTACAGAGTTTTAATATATCCTTTTTCAAATAAAACACCCTGTGAGTTATAGGGTAATATAAAACAAACTACATGATACTTCAGAGTATTTGGATGAAACATTTATATCTTGAACACCGAAGATAATATTCGATAGTTCGATCCAAGTACAGACAAAGGAATCTTCATAAGTTACTCTACCGTCTCCAAATCCTTTTCAGTTGTCAGAGAAAGGTCAAGGATTATTTTATAATAAATTCATTTAAAGTCCGATAAAAGTGATCATTTTTATCACATAATGATTCAAGCTAATTTAAAATGTTATTCACTTGAGGATATGAGACTCATGACCCTCTTTGATAACAACTAGGATGATGAATTGTAACATGATAACATTAAACCAAATCATGTAAGTGTTGATAGAAGTGAACCATAAATTGTGTTTCCTATAATACTTATAAATCATAACGAGCATCCTCTATAAACAGATATAGGAATATTAGATGAAGGAATGTGAACAATACAATTTATTGGAAACCTAGTATAATTCTCTACCACTTATCCCAACAATAACCTACATTTTTAGAATATGCTTTTTCATTTGAAAGTTGGATCTTGGATAAGCAAGAAGAGATAAATCAATTTATAAGAATCATTGTTTGTAAATTATTTGAAATTCCCAATTACTATCCTATAATTGGAACCAAATGACTTTTTAGAAACAATAAAATGAGTATGGTATAATAACAATAAATAAATATTGATTAGTTTCAAAATGATATAATCTAGAATAATGAATAGATTATGAAAAATCCTTGGCTCAAGTAGCTTGCATTGAAGATATTATAATCCTTCTATAAAATTCATCTTATATCAATTTAAAATTATCTTTGATGGATATTAAATCCTCTTTTATAAATTTATTTTCAATGGGGTATGTTTTTTTAGAACAAAATCATAGTTTTGAAGACCCTCAATTTCAATATTTTTTTTAATCGCACCAGATCCATGTATTGACATAATAAATCTCCAACAATATGATATAAAATATTGTACTATTTTATTTTATTAGCTATTTTTGTAGTAATGATGGAGTACCATTCATTTTTAAGAGAAAAAAAACCTCAAACATTTTTTTAGAACAAAAATATGCTGATAAGGTTATTTTTTGGATCAAAATAACAAAAAGAGTACTAATAATTTTAAAATATTATGAAAAAAGTATTTGAAATGAGTATTATGGGTTGGTTAAACTACTCTCTAGGATTTCAATTATGTTAAAATGAGTTTTGAAAATTTCTTAACCATTGAAAATACATAGTTTATTAACATAATATCTTTTGACATTAAAATATTAAGACTTACACAACTCTTTTGAGCTCTAATATTAATCATGATACACATGGAACATGAAAAATAGTTGACAAAAAACAATTAAGAATAATAATTGAATGTTTGTTATATATTAATACAATTTGGTCATATATTTTCTTTTTAGTATGTATTTGGGAAAGATTTTAATCTAATCCAAAATACTATCAGTTAAAAACTGAAAAAATCATAAAATATTTAAATTGAACTATGTCAAATTATAATATTTTTCAAAAAAAAACCCAAAATTAATTTTACTTCATTTTCGTATGGTTATTTTTCAGGAAGAGGATCAAACAGGAAAACCAACTCAAGAATCATCCATTTTATTGGAAATTTTCTTATATCTTGGTAACATAAGAAACAATACTTTTTATAATTATCAAATACTGATACTGAATATATCACGTCATGAAGTAGTTGTGCACAAGTGTTATGGATGAAACACTCCATAATGGAATTTGAATTTAATGTAAACTTCATAATAATCAAATGTGATAAAACGAGTTCTATCAACATTTAAAATAATCCTATTGTCCATTCAAGTAAAAATAATATTGATATGAGACATAATTTCTTAGGATATCATACACAATATAACAATATTCTGTTTAATATTTTTTTCCACATAAAATGAAATAGCAGAAATTTTTTTAAAAACCTTTTCCTTAGGAATGATTCAATTTCATTTAATCTGCCCTAGGATTTTTTAGTTTTACGTAATGTTATTTTTTTAATATAAATAATTTTATCTCTAAAGTGAATATGTTCTTTACCTTATTTTATTAAATTTTTTCTCCATAGTTTTGAGTATCAGTAATATCAAATAGGTTACATCACCTAGTTTGCGTAATAATTGCGCTTCAAATCATTATATAAGCCCTCTATTACTAAAAATGAAAAGAACTATATCATCTCAACACGTGATACATTTTTCAAACCATTGAACCCTCTTTATCTCTACTCCAAAAACACTTGTTTCCCTAACACTCTTATCTTCTGAATCGATCATCAATGGTCAAAACCAAGATAACCAATGTCAGATCATTGAGTATAATCACATTTTAACATACATTCAATAATGTTCTACGTTGATGATAAATAGATTTTAACCAGATGTATGGAATGGATATTTGTAATTACCCACCAATTTCTCATTGCCTTGAGAGCTCAACAAGTCATACCTAAACCTTAATCAACATCCCCAAGATGCCAATGGCTAGAAATAAATGCCGATGGGTTTCAAATACAATTGGGGGACGATTGACCCTTTATGAAAATAAACCCATACATTAACCCTTCACTATATGATGCATGAACAATTGAATAACAATAAACAACTTAATTTATAATAAACCACATCAATGTACACAATAGCGGAAGACTAAACCAAACATCAAAGTACACACACCAATGAAGGGCACCTAGCTGTTAACTGTTAGCAAGAAAGTCTCGCGGCTATGATAGAGGAGAGTAACACTCCGTTCGAACCTCAACACATTGTTCAATGCTAAAAATGCAAAGAACCGGGTCATTTTGCAAATCAGTTCCCTAATCCAAGGGTTTTCGGAGACAACCAACAACCTCCAAGGCAGCAAGGAAGATCTTTTTCCATCACTTCTACCGAAGTGAACCCCGACAATGAAGTAGTGACAGGTACGCTAGTTATTCATTCAAGAATAGAGATCATACTTTTTGATTCAGATTCTACGCATTTGTTTATATCTCAAAAGTTTAGTAGAACAATCCCAGCACCACCACAAATCATGGAAGTGAAGATGTCGATGAGTATGGAAAATGGGGCAATCATTGCATCCCATGAATATAATTCTTCCCCTATTATAATATGTGGATTGAATTACCCGGAGAACCTCTTCATACTCCCTCTGGTGGAATTTGATGCAATTCTTGGCATGGATTAGCTTTCCTTATATAAATTCAATATAAATTATCGGGAGAGGGAAATCACACTCCATATGGATAATCGACCCCTGATTCTTTACAAGTGTTAGGAGGAAGATGAATCTACATTAGCTCCATCATCTCAATCATGGATATTACTGCCTTATGAGTAGGCGTATCTGGCTCAGATGATTGAGTCCAAGGAAGAAACCATCCTTGAAGAAATGCTTATTGTGAGGGAATTTGATGAAGTGTTTCCCGAGGAACTTCCTGGTCTTCCTCCTAAAAGAGATGTTGAATTCTCAATTGAACTTATACCCGAGGCTTTAACAATATCCAAGACTCCATATATAATGGCTGTTTTAGAGCTTGAAGAGCAAAAGAAAGAACTACAGGAGAATCTGGATAAAGGGTTTATATGCCCAAGTGCTTCACCATGGGGTGCACCAGTCATGTTCATCAAGAAGATGGATGGGTCAATGCGGCTTTGCATTGATTATCCTGAACTTAAAAAAATCAAGATAAAGAACAAGTAACCTATCCCAAGAATTGATGACTTGTTCGATCAACTACATGGAGCACAATTCTTCTTCAAGGTATATTTGCGGTCATGATATTATCAAGTTAGGGTGAAGAAGGAAGATGTCCCCAAGACTACTTTTTGTACAAGATACAGGCACTATGAATTCATAGTAATGACTTTCGGACTCACTAATTCTCTAGAAATCGTCATGGACTTAATGAATATAGTCTTTAGAGATTACCTAGACAAAGTTTTGGTAGTCTTTATAGATTATATTCTAATATACTCTAAAACCAAGGAGGATCATGAGGAGAATTTAAGAACTATACTAGAGACTTTTCTCAAGGAGAAGACCTATGAAAAGTACAGCAAGTGTGAGTTCTGGTTGAAGGAGGACTCATTATTTGGCCATATCATCACAAGCAATGGGATATCTGTGGATCCCTAAAAAGAAGATGCAATTGAGGGATGGCTGAGGCCAACATTGGTAACAGATATCCGTAGCTTCTTGGGGTTAGCTGGATATTATCGACGATTTGTGAGAAATTTCTCACGATTTTCGAACCCTCTTACCAAGATAACTCGAAAGGGGGTAAATTTTGCATGATGTGATGAATGCGAAGAAAGCTTCAAGGAGTTAAAATGGAGGCTTATCACTGCGCCCGTGCTCACTTTACCCAAAAGTGGGGGAATTTTTGTGGTATTTAGTGATGCTTCGAAGAGGGGATTAGGATGTGTGCTGATGCACAATGATAAAGTGATATCATATTCCTCAAGGCAGTTGAAAATCCATGAGTGAAACTATCTAATGCATGATATGGAGTTAGCGAAAGTGATCTTTGCCTTGAAAATCTGGCGGCATTATCTCTATGGAGAGAAATGTGAGATATATACTGACCACAAGAGTCTTAAATATATATTCACACATAAATAGCTTAATATGCGCCAGAGAAGATGGATAGAGCTCATCAAGGATTATGAATGTTCCATCCATTACCACCCTGGGAAAGCGATCAAGGTGGCAGATTCCCTAAGTAGAAAGGATCCATCGATTCTATCAATGATGAGAATTGAGAAGGATCCAATCTTCTTAGACTTCATGAAGATGGACATGGGAATCATTGAGAAGGGAACATCATCAATCCTTTCACAAATGATTTCTCAACCGTCTCTTTTAGAAAGGTTAAAGGAATCTCAAAACGATGATGTGGGAATTCAAGATAAATTGGGAGCTATCAAAAAAGGGAAATCCTCAGTGTTTATTGTTAATGAAGAAGGAATTGTGTGGTTTGGGAAAAGACCATGTGTTCCATCAAGTACGGAGAAGAAGGAGGAACTTTTGGATGATGCAAATTGTTCAAATTTCTCTATTCAACCGGGGAGCACAAATATGTATCAAGATCTCTGAGAAAACTTTTGGTGGGATAATATGAAGAAGGAGATTTCTGAATATACATCAAAGTTCCTGTTGTGTCAGCAAGTGAAGGCAGAGAGGTAGACGCCTAAGGGGACGATGCAACCATTGCCCATACTAGAATGGAAATGGGAAAAATTCACCATAGACTTTGTCACCGGACTTCCGAGGACAACCAAAGGCAACAATGAAATATGGGTTGTTGTGGATCGTCTTACAAAGACTGCACACTTAATTTCTATTAGGGAGGATTTCTCATTGGATCAACTGGCACAGATATATATCAGGGAAGTGGTAAGGTTGCATGGTGTACCATTATCTATTGTGTCTGACCGAGATCCAAGATTCACCTCTATCATTTGGAAGAGTCTTAAACATGCTCTGAATACTGAACTGAACTTTAGTACGGCTTATCATCCTCAAACTGATGGCCAATCCAAGCGAACTATCCAAACACTTGAGGATATGTTGAGAGCATGCTCAATGGAATTTAATGGAGGATGGGATCAACATCTTCCTCTGGTTGAGTTCTCTTATAATAACAGTTTCCACTAGAACATCCAAATGGCACCATATGAAGCCATGTATGGGAAAAGGTGAAGAACACTGACATGTGGGGATGAGGTCAGTGAACATAAGCTGCCTGGACCAGAAATGGTCGAGGAAATGGTGGAGAAGGTGAAAAGCATTTAGTAGCATATCATGGCATCCCAGAGTCGATAGAAGAGTTCTGCAGATAATCGTCGATGATACCTTGAGTTTAAAGTTGGAGACATGGTTTTTCTACGCATATCTCCGTGGAGGAAGGTCATGAGGTTTGGAAAGTAAGGGAAGTTAAGTCCAAGGTACATCGTCCCCTTCGCGATTCTTGATCGTGTCGGGGCTTTGGCCTATCGACTAGCACTTTCGCCTACTATGGCCAAAGTACATGATGTCTTTCATGTATCTCTCTTAAGGAAGTACATACCGTACCCTTCACTTGTACTCCCTTCTAAGGTGGTACAATTGGAAGACAATATTTCTTATGAGGAGAAACCAGTGAAGATCTTAGATCGTAGAGAAAAAGTTCTACGAAATAAGACAATGCCCCTCGTCAAGGTATTGTGGAGAAACCACAAGTTTGAAGAAGCAACCTGGCAATCGGAGGAAGTGATGAAGCTTAGTTACCCACATCTGTTTTAGTGTGGGAAAAGGAAAATTTCGAGGGCGAAATTTCTTAAGGGGGGAATATTTTAACGACCCAAAGTTTCATTAATGGAAAATCCTTCTTCATCTTATTAAATGTCTCTTTATATAAAAAGTTTTTATAAAATGTCAAATTCATTGGTTTTATGATAAGAATTGTGACCGTTACTTTTATAGTCATTGAACAGTGATCACATGATTAGTATAAATATTGGGCTTTAACACATCCACTTTTACTTAGACAAAGAGATGGCCTCTTCTAGCAGAATTGCCCCATACGAAGCCCATTTATCAGAGCTCAGAAAAGAGGTGGCATCCTTGGGCTTTGCCCTTGACCAAGCCCAAGCTGAGCTTCACCGTTTCATGCTCGAATGGGACCATCTATGGGAGAAGTGGAAGTTGATAGAAATTACCACTCGAGCGATGTTATCTAAGCCACCCTAAGAGTCTGTCACCATCGCACACCTCACCCTTAGGTCTTATGCGGCTGTTTTAAGGGGTTTTGTAACTAATTGATAGTACTATTTTCATGTACATTATTTTTTATATAATAATTAATATAATTTCTTATCATTATTAATACATTGTAAATAGTTTTTAAAGTAGAAATGGTGTTTTTAGTTATTATTTAATTATGAAATCTATTTTATTAAATTAAGGGATTTTTGAATTAAATATTATTTTAATAAAATATTATTATTATTACTATTAGATTAATTTTATGATATATAAATGATCATTTAATTGTATGAATGCAATTAAGGTTTGAAAGCCATTTTTGTCAAAAATCGTGAATTTTTGAGAAATGATGGTTTTTATTTTAAAAGTTAAAATTAACATATTTAAAAAATTATTTATATAAAATAGATATTATTTTTGTAATCAAGATGTTGAAATTATCCAACAGTGAACTTTTCATAATTTTCTGAGACAGTCAAATTTTTGTTGAAATTAAATATATAATGTGTTTTATGACATCATAATGACCCAATAGTGATGTAATAAAATACTATAATCTTTATGTTCGGAAAATATATGTTTTACCATTAAAATAATGTTATTTTTGGTTTGTTTAGTTTACTTTTCAAAGCATTAATGGACCCCTCCAGACTTATTAAACACCTTGTCTTTTTAAATTAATTTTTATGGGAGTGTGATTAACATCCACATAAGCAACCATAATATTTTAAGAAGTTCGGACCTTGGACTTATAAAATATTATTTTTCTCTTCCCTTTGCCAAAAAACGTGGGCAAAAACCATGGGATGGTTTGTGGTTTGGTTTAATTTAATATAAGGGGTCCCAAACCTAAATAATAAACAATTCCCTCACCTTTCCTTTATAAACCCACACAAGCTCCCACTTCCTCCCCACTCAAAGCCTTTTAAGTTCATCACACATATGCCCTACTCTTTCTAGAATCCTCCCAGGTGACCCAAGCTCCCAATAATCCTCTCACAGGCCTCTCTCTAGCCTTTGGAAGCACACTTCCAAGTAAGGGTTTTTTCTTCCTTTCTCATTTTTGTCCAATTTTATTTAAGTTGTTTTCCCTTTTAATTTCAATTATGAATGTTGGGGTATGGTTTAGAACCTTTCTCATACTGACCTATTCCTGTTTGAATGATGGGATACACTTTTCTCTCTCATTAAATGCCTCCCATGTACACCTGTTACTATGCCGAAATTCCGAAGGGAACTTCTCTCTCCTCTTTTACATTCAAGCAATACTTTTGTATCATGAATCTAAATTCCATTACAATTGTTGGGACATGTATCTATATGACTTAATTACTGTCCATTACATGTAAATATGATGAGGAACCCCTTTCTCTCTCATCAACCATTTTTATGAATTCTTATGTCACACCGTTACGCTGCCGAAATCGCACCGATTTTCTAAGCCAATGTCATTGTGTAGTGAATACCATGCCCATTTCTCCATCAAGGGTATTCAACTTTCTGAACATTTACTTATTGATTATAAAGTTTCATGTATGAATTCCACATTCCATTATCGTGGAATAAATGATTATGTTTTATGAATCCATGTTTTGTGATACATGTGGCACACTTATGCATGAAATGAAATGTTTTAGAAGGGTGCGCCCTTATAGCGCTCTAATGCATTTGGTAAAGTATAGTATCATGATACGTCATGTGTAATGAGTGTGGAATCATTATAATTCAAGTGCTACGAGGGTTTACTCGTGCATTATGTGCAATGATGATTTACTCATGCTCTATGTGCAATGAGCCTTGGCTAATGCTAATTCCATGTTAAGTGTTGTTGCCACATTTCCATGTTATGATTGTCATGCTTTATCATGCCTTAATGTTAATGTTTTTATTATGCTATATTGATATTCCTATTGTCTAACATGAATTTTACTCCTCATGTTATTCCATTGTGTACTCCCTTATTAGGCTTTGTATCTCACCCTTTTTCTTATGCATGTCCTCAGGTTATCCCATGCAATGCTAAGTACAAAGGTATGTAGTGGTCATGTGAAGGATGTTTTCAATAAATATGTTGTATTTCATGTTTTAAGTTTTTATGTAATGATCCTAAGCCCCAAACACACTAAACCTCTCGATATTCTTTGTTGTATCAAGTTATGTTTTATGTAATAAATCATGTTTAAGTTGTAATAAAAAGAAGGGTTGTCATACTAACCATGTGTTAGCTACTTCCTCAGCCACCCTTCTCACACGGTTTGGCCACGCGATTAGACAAATCATGCGCTGATTGTGCGAAATACATTGCCTCCCGTACCATCTCCGCACGGTTTGGCCGCACGGTTTAGACAAACTGTGTGCCTCCCGTGTGGCTTCCCTTTTTTCCCCAAAAACTCATTCCAAGTTCTCCCGACTCTCCCATTTGACAACCATAACTTTATAACAATTAAATGCATCAAGAAAGGGTTACATACTTGAAACTGGGGGTACTACATTCTCCCCACCATTGGCCTTTCCGTCATCAGAAAGTATAAAACCATCTCTTTCCTGAAAGAGTTTTGGCCATCGCTCCTTCATTTCTTTCTCACGTTCCCATGTCTCATCATGAATCTAGCCATGTTTCCACAAAACCCGCACTAGACCGATGCTTTTCCCACGCAAGGCATTATCTTGCCTGTCCACAATCCGTACCAGGATATGTATCAACGAAGCATCCGACTGTAGGTCAACATGATCCCATCTAATCACATGGTCAGGATCAGGTTGATACTTCTTTAACTGAGATACATGGAACACATTTTGCATCAAACTTAACCGTGGTGGTAATTCCAACCGATATGCCACCTATCCAACCCATTCCAATATCTCAAAAGGGCCTATATAACGAGGAGATAATTTTCCCTGCTTCCCAAAATGATGATGTCCAAGTCTTGGAGAGATCATCAAGAAGACATGATCACCCACAACAAACACCAATGGTCTTTGATGGTGATCTGCATAAGATTTATGACAACTTAGAGCCATCTCCATTCTCTTTCTAATCAACTTAATCTTCTCTGTTGTTTCTTGGACATGGTTTGGCCCGACTAGTGATGTTTCACCAGTTTCCACCCAGCATAGTGGAGAACGACAAGGACGCCCATAAAATGCTTCAAACAGAGCCATATGTATCAAGTCTTGATAGATATTATTGTATGAGAACTCCACTAAGGGTATATGATCCTCCCATGAGCCAAAAAAGTCCATTACACAAGCCCACAACATGTCTTCCAACTTTTGTATCGTCCTCTTAGATTGCCCATCTGTCTGAGGATGATACGTCATACTCATCATCAGCTGAGTCCCCACCACTGATGTGAAAGATCCTCGAGCATATACATTTCCAGCTTTAATTTCATCTCTAGTGGTGTCCCAATGAAATCAAATATAAGATATATCCTTCTTAGCCACACCTCTGCCTTCTTGGGTTTCGCATCACCCCTATAGTTCAGTGGATTCTGCTTCATGAACTAGATGGTATGATCCACATGTTGTGGCTCATTCCTCTGGTTCCCCGTATCCATAGCTTGAAAGGATTGGATAATACTCTGAACCAGCTCTTGGTTCACATGTGGTTCCGGTGCAACCTCATTCTACATAGCTTCTTCAGGTTGGTTTCGATGACGCAAACCAGGTTCCATTTTCTAAACCAACAACAAACTCTTTTAATCTCACTCTCTGGAAACTGTTGGCTTAGTATTTCATATTAAATCACATCAACTATCACAAAATTTTCCTCAAACAACCATTATCCATGTTCAAACATTTTTAAAAACATTCAACATACTTTTTGAAAGTCAATCTATTTTCAAAAAACATAAATACCCTGTTTTCAAAGTCTTTTGGTTGTAAAAAATTCCCACAATTTTCAAACATTGTCACCTTTCACAAAATTCTTACTCATTCCTCACAATGAGATATGCAATCCAAGTAGGAATTCATTCCTCTACAATGCATGTCATGCTCCTCTCATTGGCTAAACCCACGAAAAATAGATTTCCAACATTCTAGAAGTGTATCCAAAACACATATATACCCAAGACCCTGGTAACTTGATGTTTAATATAAACGGGTTAGCTACGTTCTTTTATGCTATACCTTTCATGTTCCGAAAATCCTACTCATGTCTAACATTTACCCCAAGGAATAGACAAGAAGGAATTTCAACTCCACGACTAAGAACATAAATGACTACTTGTTTGGAAAGGACGGAACAAGATGATACCATTTGTAATGACCCGCCAATTTCTCATTGGCTTGAGAGCTCAAAAAGTCATTACTAAGCCTTAAGGGACATCCCCAAGACACCAAAGGTTGGAAATAAATGTTGAAGGGTTTCAAATACAATTGGGGGATGATTTACCCTTTAAAAAAATAAACCCATCCATTAAGCCTTCACTATATAATGCATGAAAAACTGAAGACCAATAAAAAACTTCATTTATAATAAACCACATCAATGTACACAACAATGGAAGACTAAACCAAACATCAAAGTACACAGCAGAAAGTGAACAAAAAAATACTCCCAAAAGACACTGCGACTCAGTGGTCCACAAGCTCCATGCTCCACAGCATCTCTCAAACATCACCACAAGCCACTAATAATGAGATGCTTTACCTTTACCTGTGCCTCAGAGTACAACATCTGCAAAATCACCAAAGTTCCAAAGCAGGGGTGAGTATAAATCTTAGTATGTTCTCACCAATGACTTCCCTACTCACACCACTAGGATAGAAGTGTTAGAAACATTTATATAAAAAAGTTTATATAAAACATTTTCACCAAATCAGTTTATAACTAATTATAAACTAGTTTTACAAAACCATCCATGCTCAAAGGTATAAAAGTGAAATTTAAACCATATTTTCCAACATGTTATTTTTCTAGAAAAATAACCAAAAAAGTTTCCAAACCATTTCACAAACATCCAGTTTTGGCAAAGCCAACCATTTCACAAACCCGTGAAATCAACCATGCATGCATCGTTATGACAGTTCCATACTGATGAGCGGTCTCTCGTCGATCTAATGAGTCATCACAAGTTAATTATTTACCATGTGCCATTACACCTTTGGCATCGAGTACAAGTTCATATTTCATCCAAGCCTCATACATATAGTTACCATCGGTCCATTAAACTTTTGGCACTGAGCACAAGGTCATATTTCAACCAAGCCTCATACAATGCAATATGAAGACACACCACACATTCCCAACAATCATTCCAAAACCATCGTTCAATAAAACCCCTTTTATTGAAAACCATTTTCCCATCAAAACCAATTGTGTCCAACCAATTCAATCCATTTCAATAAAAAACACTTTTTATTGAAAACCAAATCCATCAAAATCATTTCAATAACAAAACATTTCAATAAAACACTCCTCTTTATTGAAATCCCATTTCTAATCAAACCATTTACAATTTTGACAATTTTATAATTTAAAATCAACATTTTAAATTCAAATTTCCAAAACACTTTGCACAACAATTTTCCAAGATTTCACAATTGTCTCAAAACCATAAATCATTAGTAAAGATGATTTATTCCATCATTTTTTCAATAAATACCATTCAAATAACCAATTTTAAACTAATCCAACCAATTATAATGAGATTATTTGATAGTGAAGCCCCCTACCTCAAACAAAGGGCGAAACCAAGCAACGGACGAAGAACACTCAAGAACACCTGGTCAAATCTCCAAGAATCCTCCTCTGATCACTTCCCCTAACAAAACCAAGACCAAATATTGTCTTATTTGGAATCCAAACACTTAGATATACCCATAATGGGTGTATATCTAAGAAACCGAGAGAAGACGATAAGTAGATCTAAGTAGATCTAAGAAACCATTCATGAACGAAGGAGAACGATCACATACCTCAAGAATCTGGCTTTGATTCGCTAGGATAAGCCTTTGTATCACCTCCGGAATGATGGGATAACCCTCTTTGACCTTAGGAGAACCAAAATCCGGATTTAGGGATAATTAAGAGCTTTAATGAGGCAATTAGAGGCAAAACGGGTTAGATCCAGAATTTAAGGATCTAATTTTAAGTGGTCACACAGTTAGTCCGCACGGTTTGACAAACCGTGCACTAACCATGCATTAGCTACTACCTCATCCACCCTTCTCTCACGGTTTGGACGCACTTTTAGACAAATCATGCACCGACCGTGCAGAATCCACTACCTCCCATACCAACACCGCCCGGTTTGGCGCACGGTTTAGACAAACCGTGCGCCTCCCGTGCTACTTCCCTTTTTTGCCCCAAAACCCATTCCAAGTTCTCCCAACTCTCCCATTTGACTCCATTAACTTTATAACCATTAAAATAATCAAGAAAGGGTTACATAATAGAATCCAGGGGAACTATAATATTCTTCTCAATAAATTATAAATCATCAAGTATGGGAATATTCCATTCAAAAAAAATGAAAATATTTTTTGTCTGAAATGGAAGTTCATCAGTTCTATGAGAATGTAGTGTTTCATATTGGTGAAAATGATGATTTGGTCATTGCAATAGTTAATCAAAAGTTCTTCTCATTAACTTTATTAAAAATTAAAAAAGATTTATAATTCCCATAGGATGGATATGTTGGATTTAGTACCATGTTGCATTCCATTTATGATGTTATTCCCCTAGATATTAGGAAATATTTGTCTCACTCAGAAGATATGGAGAAGAATATAGTAAAGGAACTTGAACCAAAAAAGGAAAGTCCCCATCATGTTCATCCAATCCATCATTTCTTAGTGAAATGTTGAGTTAAAAAAATTATATTCCAATACATTACTCTATGGTATTTTTTATGATTGAAAATACCATTAATACAGCATGGTATATTATAATGCATATGTGGAATATAATAAACAAGCCTGTAAATTTACTTTATTTTAGAAGATTATAAACTTTTTTACATTAATAAAGTTTGTGTTTTTTGGAAGTAATTATAGATACACATTTTCATGGGTTTGAAACATTATGTGTAACTGTTTTTGGGAAAAATTGTTTGTGTTGGACTTCCTCTTAGAAAAAGTTAGGTTCCATGACATCCATAGCCGATGTTATTCCCACTTCAACTCTAGGGGAGTCATACTACTTGTAAAAAACACCAATGTTATTAAAAAAACCATCATAGAGTTCCAATATATAATATATTAATTATAATGAATATTTTATTTTTGAAACAGGTATTAGATTTTTTGTTGTTGTGGATTTTTGAGAATGAACTACTCATAAAAAAAATTCACCTTCTTATCTTGTTTTTGATTCAATAAATAGGGAGTGACTAGACACTATTGTCACATGTTTTCTACTGATTAATATATGAACATATCTATAAAAACAAGAATATCACCCACATTATTGAATCTCATTACAATGAATCGTAAAAATTATCTTCATGAAGAATCATGCCCGAGTCTCCAAGATATCATCGTGTAGAAGAGTTACCACATGTTGTAGAAAGTAAACCGAGCCATAATGAATGTATAGATGATGAAAAATACATATTATATCCTCTTAATGAAGAGTTTAGGAATTAATAATTAATTAAAGTCTCTAGTGATACTACTAAGAGTTATCGACAGTTTTATTCAATGTTTATTTCAGAATTGGTATTGTTTAAACTTCGATTATTAGAATCCAAGAATGAAAAAGGGTCATTTTTTATCATAAAATTTCCTGATATAATGTATATGAACTAAAATTTTTAGTCTAGTCAATGGTTTACAAGTTGTTAATGGGACCCTCCTCCAAATTCAAAAATCAAATGGATGTTTGTTCTAATTTGTAAAAAGTGTCAACAGTTATAGACGCAATTATTTCTACATATCCATATATGATGTGAAAATAGATACCAAAAGAAGTGATTTTGTATCTTTAATGATAAATAATAGTTAAAATCATAAGGATACATGTATTTCCTCATATCTCTATCGCATCAATTGATCAGTCAAATAAAGAAATCATCTCTCTGTTAGAATAAAAAGTTATAAAAAATTAACTTTTAACATATAAATTTCCAAAATATGTATCTTTCATCATCACATGATTACAGAACATGGATGTGTTTTTTATAATAACTTTCATATATTGGATAAGATATTTGATGATCTAAACCAAGAAGTTGAAAATAATCTGATGATAGAATATTCAGATCAAGAGGACAATGAATATAAGATGATATCTTTTTTATGCCCCAGAATCATCCAGTGTCTTTGATAAGGAAATAATTTTTTTAATTAGTCATTCAGTAATCATGATATATAATCAGTTTGAATAAATAATGAATTTAATAATTGTTTGTTCTAAGAAGGGGTGTGTTCAAAATATTATTGTAAATTCTTCACAGAGGATATGGATTGATTTTACATCACTTTTAGACATATCTAACATTGAAATGGTGAAAATTATTGATTCCCATTTCAACACTATGTTTTAGATGAGTGGAAGATGTCTTCCTGGACCACCAATCATTGATCATCATGTTTATTTCTTACAAAAGATGAGAAAAATCATTGACCCTATTGAAATCATTTAAAGATAAAATCAATGGAATTAAAAATATTTTTTTATACATTATGTTATTTTATCCTGTTGAATATACTTTAATTTCAATAGATATATTTGATTTAAAGAGATCTGAGTGATATTCTCTCAACATCTAATCCACACTAGTAAGGATTTCTCAATGATATTGAGTTTGTTTTAGAGTTTTTTTTACTGATGTAAAGTGATGCTATTGGAAAAACATCTGATTCTTCTCTAACTAAATCATATATAACTTATGGATTGCCTTTATAATTCAAGAAACCACCACCAATGAACTATTTCACAACCAATAGTTGATACATCTACACATCAATTTGAAAAGGTAATTTCTAAGTAGATTGGAATATTAAAAAGCATATAATCATGCTTGTTTTAATATAATACATAAATAGTAGAATATGTATTTAAGATAACATTTTATGTTTTACTTATTTTAATGTTAATTTTACAATGTTTTTGTTCATATGATTCTATATATTTTGAATTTATTAAACATTCTTGTTTAATGACCTCTCTATATTTTTACTCTATACTATGTTAACTACTTATCATTTTGATGGATATGTATTTGTATCTATTTACAATTCATATTTTATTTTCCATATTTTCATAACGATCTGTATTAGATATTTACAAAACATAATTCCAAATTATGTTCACAATAAATAGAATTTACTAGTTACTATTGTTCAGGTGTAATAACAAATATATTCCATACTATACTTGTTTTTTATATCACAAAATGTAGGAGAATATATGGAGAATACCAAAATGTATACTATTAATATTTTAATTTTATTTAACTATATAAAATTAATATAATTTATATAAAAAGTTGTGACAAAAAACAGATATATAAATTTAATATAAAAAATTGAAGTATTGAATGTAATTTTTGGAAAGAAAATGATTGTCATAGTAAAAATTCGTATTTAGTGTGAAAAGAAAAATGAAGAATTTATAATTATAAATTTTCAATCCTAATTAAAAAAATTTAAAGATAAAATAATATTTTAAAAAAAAAATCTATTTCAAGGGTTTTATGATCATAAAAAATGGGGATATTGGTGCGCATATTATGTTGTTCAATCACATCTTAGTTTTTATGTGTTTTAATGATTTAAAAAATCCATAATTTTATTCTAACAAGTTTTTATTAAGTGTTTTAGAAAACATTTTTGGTAATTTTACCTTACGTGGAGGAAAGTATTTGATCTACCTCAAATTATTTTATCTTATGAGAGTCAAATAATATCTTCCATCCACTCAAAATTAGAAATATTCAGATGTTTATCTCACTATTAATGACATTATGATAAGCATAAAATTGATGATTTTCTGAATTAATAAGTCATATGATTTAGTCTCAATGAAAATATGCGATGTTGTTATAATAAAAAAATGATATTCATAAAATATTATCTTATATGAATAAAAAAGATGTAAATACTAAGTATGACTCCAAATCAACATATTTTTCTTATGTTGAATAAATATCCTAAGCAGTATTTAAGTAATTTTATATAATTAAGAATATGAAGAGCTTTTTTATCTTAAAAAGTCTCTTCGGATGTTATCTTATGTTAAAAAGTACAATTAGTTGAATATCTTATGAAGATCTAGTTGTTTTGTAGAATGTCATGATTACTTTTCTAGTCTCTTGAGATGTTATTTAATTCTTTGAGAGAATATAAAAATGTTATTATACATTTATGTAAAGGTTGATAGGTAAAATATTTTCCATAAATTCAAAAATTATAATAACATGAATATTTCTGACATCATTGCCATAAATGTAATATCTACATTTGGAAGGAATAACCACATGTCCATTCCAGACTAACCTATCAAGATCTTAATGCATGGATTTCTTGATAATTAAGATTATCACATTCCTAAATACAAAATGATATATAAAAGTAATAGTGATCCTCTACCTAGAAGGAGTCTACGAATGTGAGACAATTGAATATGAAGAATGATTAGAACACTCACATATGTTAATTCATTGAATTCTTCTATAGAAAAAAAATCAAACATAAACATTCATTTCATGCCTACCGATTATATCAGTATCACTAAATATCATTCCCTATTATACTTTTAAGACTATCATATTTTTATAATGTATCTTCTTCTACTGTCAGTTTCTTCTTGAAACTGTTTTCTACAACTGTTTTAATCATTTTTTATTCATTAAATTTTTATTACACTTTTTATAAGATTATATATTATGACCATGGATAGGTCTTGAGAATGAATTTGTTGGTTGGAAACTATTTGACCTTTCTATTAAGTAAAATATTCTTGTATTCAGCTAGGATCCTTGATTTAAAGGTAAGTTTTAGTGAAAATCACTAATCTCAAGGAGTAGAGTATTGGTGGAGTAGACTAGAGGATTTCTGTTCCCAAAACAATTATAAACATCCAATGTTTGATCTCATTCCATTATCATTTTACTTCCCCTTACCATTTTTATTATGGAAAAGATTAGAACTCATATATCTTGAAGAGGTGGGATTTTGTAATGAAAACTCTTCGGAAACTCATATCAACCCCATACCAAGTGTTCATCTAGAAACTATCTTTAAAAATAAGAGGATACAAGTATGAGCCTTATACATTACATTCCCTAGGTTTTCCCATTGTGATCTCTCTATCTTACTTCTTATTTTATATTAGTTTATTCATGATTTCCATCACGGAATTGTTAATATATTGGTAATTACAATCTTTAAAGAAGGAGATACACTCTTTCTATTAAAAATGTATTCCGGTAATTTATTTATTTTGAAAATTTATTTTGAATCCTTTTTCTAGTAAATATTTAATGGACCATCTATTTTTAAGGTTTTAACATATTCTACTAGAAGTAATTATTTTAATGTAAAAAATGGAAAAAAAGTAATATTATTTGAAATAAAATATTATAACATGTGTTTTGTAAATTACATTAGAAAATTTCCTACAAATGAATATTTTATTAAATTTTAATAATGTGGAAATGAGTTTTTTGGTCATGTGGGAATTTTTTTCTCATACACATATTTGTATCATGGTTTCATGTTCTACCATGACAAGTAATTTTTATCGGATAATTTATGTTTCAATTCTAGATGACGAATCAAAGATTCAGATGAATACTAGTTATTTATTTAATTTCTTATGTCCATCTTATTGCATTGACCTCACCTGCCTTTCCATCGTTACATTTAAGGGATGTGTATTATATATGAGGAGTTATGGAGGATTGGAATGGTGTTGTTATGTTTAAGGGAGTTGGAGGTGAGATGAGTGATTTCATTGTTTAAATATTTTAAATTTTTTATTTTTCATTGATTATTTTATTTTGGCTTTTACATCTAGTGTTTTTATAGGTCATTCTAGTTTTATCCACTATAATTTAACTCTATTTTATCATAAGATTATTCCCAAAATTTTCATGTAATTCCAATAATTCTTTTCATTAGCCTAAGTAGATTAGGTAAACCCATCGAGTATGTCACAGTTCAGATAAATTAACCAAATTATGGTTTCCTATGATGGTTGAATAAAAAATGATACTAGAGATATCCTCGATATCTGAGTTGTATGGTAGATTGGTGTTGGGAATATTGTAGAATAAAATGTAGGTCCTAGGGGGGTTATCTGATCATCACCTCTTTCTATGAAACCTAAATTTCAATGGGATGTTGGTATTTGAATTATTATTATTATTAATTGATTATTTATTATGGTTTATTATGTGTATTATTGAATGATAATGGGAGTTGAACCAATGAAATGTTTTGATCCAATATAGCCAATATTACATTTAGATCTCAAGTGCATGATTTGATATGACATCCAATACTAGTTTCATGATTGGAATATGTTATACAAAACCATATTGATAAGTTATTCATAACTAGTCATCCCTCATGAAAATTTTTTAGGTGTTATTTGATATATTTTTATGAAAGTGTTTACTTTATAAAGAGAAATTTATTTTGATTATGAAAATTGATAAAGGGGGATTTTCTAAAGATAAATATATACTAAACTAGAAACTCATTATCCATAGAAATGGATTTTCATAAATGAATCAAAACAAGTTTTATATGTAAAAGTGAGTAAGTGGTTTCAATAATGAGAATTTCTGACTTATACAATGATTTCCTTGTAAGGATTCCTGATTTTTAAATTTTATGTGTATTTTGAAATGCATTAAAAGATGAATATCAGTATTGAATTTATTTTAAGGGTCATGTAATATGGATTTTTTTTAAATGAATGCCATTGACTTTTTTTGAAGGAATATATTTTTAGTGAAGGAAATATGATTTGAACTTTTATAAAGACAATATTAATAAATTAAAATGTGATTGATGTTTGGAAAATTAAAAAGAAGCATTACTAGTGAGAACTTAATATAGAAAAAGGGATTTCAAGCAATGGAATAATATTTTAAATTTACCATTTTGTTTCCCAACTGGTTGGAGATGAAATTTTCAATTTTTCAATGTTTTTATTCTATTTAGTGTTCATTACGATGTATTCCATTTATTTTTTTTCATTAAGTTATGATTTTAGATAAATATGATTTATTACTTTAATGAAATTGATTGTTATATATTGACTATAAATATAATAATGTCAAACCTATGAAGTACATGAGTAATTTAATTTTTAGATGATAATCTATCTTATGATTTATAATGGACCGAGCACCAAAGGATTTCTTTGGACTACAACTTCATTAGTATTTCTTTTATTTTTATAGTGTAATTAATTACTTTTGGGTCCTATCATGTCTTTTCCAAGTGGATAGGTATTTTTGAGTTTCATTTTTTGTTTTGATTTGGGAGACTTGATATCATCTCATTTGTTATAGGGAAAACCTTTGGGGCTTTTTCAATTAATTTGGATTAATGGAGAATCAATTATTGATATTCACCAACTGGTACTTCATTGACATCATGGGATCACCATGATTATAATCATAATAATGAAGTCATTTGTTTGCACTTAACTTATTAATTGACCCAAGGTTACATCCCATGTTGTTCTGTGAGGTGTACTCTTGGATGGTTAGCCTTTCTTTTTCAATTATTGTTAGATAATGTAAGTGGATGTTTTTATGGTCCTTGGTTTAGAATACTTTGAGTTTACCAATGCTTTTTTAGTTATTGGCGATATATTAATGCTTATGATAACTTTTAGTGTGATTTTTCATCGCCGTTAGTTCCTTAATGTTCTGATGAATCTATTTTTTTTTCTAAACCTTTTGATTGGATGATTCATGTTAAGGATATCAGTAAGAATTAAAAATTTCTTTAATATTTACAACAGAACTTGTTGTATATGTTCTTAAATAGTGGGGAGACGCTCTATGGGCCTCCATCCATTGATTTATGCATGTGTTACCCTGAACTGAATCCCTAGTTATGGGATCAAGTGACACAATACCACGTGTGCATCTCCTTGTACACATGAGGTTTCAAACTAGTAGTGTTGTCCAATAGAGATGAAATGGGTAGAGTATACCCTTATCTCTAGGTAAAAGACATTTTATATAATGGATGTGACATATAATATAATCAAAATTGAGGAATGAATAAATTAATCTTCTAGTTATGACTTACATAAAAATGTAAAAAGCCATACAATAGAAATATAACATATTATATAACAAAAAATAAAACAATGAATGGGATTAACATTTGTGGTGGATCAAAGTATGAGATAAAAAACAATAAATATAACTATAAGCATCAATCCAATCCCAATGACTATCCAATAATCCTCATGTCATTATATTCAGCTTACAAAACCACCCAATGTGGGACCTTTTCCATTCCCTAGATCCTTGATAATGAAATCCACATGAGCGCTAAGATTTTTTAGTAAAGTTTGTGTATGAGAATCCATATTAAACCAATAATTACCATTAACATAAGTTCAAAATATGTTCAGGTTCAGGCCATTAAATTGGAAAGAATTTTGACAATAAAATTTTTCTCACACAATTATAACTTATTTTTCATGTCCTTATAGACCGGCTCTACCCTCATCTGCTAAATTTTGGAAGGGACATAGACCATCCACCTAATGCACCCACATTAATTGGATAGTCCAAAAACGTTTTAACACATCCCCCTCAAAGGGATAACCCATGAACATTCATCCTAAGAGTTTAACACATCCCCCTTGGGGATACTCTATATATCTGAACCTATGAGCTCGGCAGCAAAAATAGTGCAATAACACATGAGATTAATGATATAAATGATTTACCAAATTTCATTTCATAAAATTTAAGAATCATAGACATCATAATATACATGAAATAATTCAATAGGAAATGGTCTATCTGAGCCACACACACACACACAAAACTCTTGTCATCATCCATCGAATATTGGCCTCATTGGATATATATGCATGCTAAAAATCATATTAAGAACATATATCAAAAATAACAAAAAATCAGTACTTCCTAACTTATATGAAATATTCTTTTGATGAAAATGATCAATTTTTGAGACCAATTTCATGACATTGAAACCTAGTGGGATTCCCACCTGATCACAATTGTATTTCAAGGATAATGATTTATAAAAATACGTACCCAAAATGTAGAAAAAAATCATACATAATCAAGGATATCATATTATGAAAATAGTATAGATCCAATGATGAATAGATACTAAAAATCTACACTCATGTGACTATTATATAAACAATCGAAAATTTCCCTATGAGTTGGAATCAGAATCCAGATATTTCAAAATGATATATAATTTATATGATTTAATTAAATGGAAATGGATTAGATTTATAAGAAACTATAAGAATAGTGTTTCATGGATAAAATACATTAAATATTGATCACATATTCCCTTGGATCTATCGTATTCACAAATTAAAATAAATAAAAATGTAGAAGTTGGCATATGGAGTCACGAGAATCATGAGTTATTCTTGTAAGATAAATAATGAGTTTAAAATTGTTTTTGATGACCATAAAAAGTAATTTTTGAATAATTAAAACATCCACACATAGTTATGAAACAAATTTTACCAAATTGTATTACAACTA
The DNA here is from genome assembly GCA_963277665.1 of Viscum album. NCBI lineage: Eukaryota > Viridiplantae > Streptophyta > Magnoliopsida > Santalales > Viscaceae > Viscum > Viscum album. The sequence continues at coordinate 1,717,202,925 of OY728128.1, forward strand.
TGTGAATAATACATCATACCCTAGGAAAGTCACATGTCTTAGTCAAAAAAAATTCAACCCATGGAAAGAATCATGATTTGGCCTATGTAGTATGACAAATTGTTTATAATGTCAGTCCATGTGGTTTGATAAACTATTCTCCTTAAACATTAACTGTCCCTTGATCCTCTTCCACTAGCTACACTTATTCTTAGAGGATGGTCATATTTAGGGAACATTATGCTCAAACCATAATATATCAAATAGACCATTGAAACACACCAAAATAAACAAGAATACTAAAAACCTATTCTCGATCAACTATTTTTTTAAAAACACAAGATTAAAGGAAAATATTAACACACAATACACACTTATAAAAACATGACCATTATAATAACCCCAAAAAGACACTTCTCATCATAGAGAAGAATATCCAAGAATGTTGTTCAAATAAATCAGTCCACAATGCCTTAGTTTTTTCACTTACTCCCATGTTTATTCATGAATACACCCACGGTTCCATAATACTCAAAAAATTGGAACTGAATTCCCATGTAGTAATTTATAATATTGTCAAAAATATATAAATTTATCACTTTATAAAAGATTCTTGATACTCTATATCAACATCCTCCTAATCGAGAAATTAAGGATTAGACTCATACATATGATGCTAAGACACATGGGAAACAATATGCATACCATGTTTCCATAGAGGATATTCATGTTGATATAACACTTTCGAAATATATTCTACAATCTGAAATGACATTATTTACTCAGGTGAAAACATCCCATTCTTCCTCAAATTCACATTCCATAACCAATGGGTAAAAATTATGAAAACTCTGTAACCCACATTGAACTCCAAGGATCATATTATCAGGTTGAAAATAGATTATATTATTTTCTGATATATAGCCATAAATTTTAAATAAAATACACCTAATTCATGGTATCCTGAACTATATTAGGTCGAATAACTGAATATCCAACAGCATCATGTTATAATGGAATTGAACAATATGGGCTTCCATAGAGATACTCAAACAGATAAATCTAAATCAAATAATAGAAGCTATTTTTCTAAAAAAAATATAACATATTTGAGTGATCATCATAAGAACATCAGAGATCCATAGCCTATGTATGAAGTATATCATCTGACCTCGTAAAAATTCACTATGAGTACCCATCATTCTAAGGATGGAAATTCATCCCTATCAAAAATGGTGTCCCTGTTAGATTTTTTCATGACATGTGAAAAACCTGATATGAATATGGAATCTCTATGAGATACCATGATTGTTTCAATGTTTTATAGGAATAGGATCTTCATATCATAGATAATTCATATCTTATCCACTGAAATAGTATCTTGGGTTAGTTTCAATTTATTATACTAGGTTAACTAATCCAATAAAACAAAGACATAATATTTACGTCCCATGGTTTTTGGAAACCCAGTCACAATGTCTATAGTTACCTCATTAATCATTCACATATGCAATATAAGTGGTTGGATATGCCCTCTAGGTCTCTTATTCTCCTCCTTGATCTCCTAACAAGTCATGAAATGGGATACAAAACATATAATTTCTTTTTACATTCGAGGGAACCCAAATTTTAATTTGATTTCATTATACATTTGACAGATCTTAGGTGGATTTAACACTATGGAGCTTGAGAGGCATTAATTATATAATATTTCATTAAATAAGTTTCCATCATACTTCCATGAACCATAAAAAGATGACCTCCATATAACAACCATCATATAATAGAATTATTTTCTTCCAACCTCTTTTGAATCATGAAACAGTATAGATCAATCTCTTAACTATCCTTATATCACTCTGAAAATGGGGATTTTGGATCCAAGGGTGGAAGTTCCCATACAACATGAGACCCAGACACAACCACCAACCAATACTCCAAAAAAATCATGATCTTCCATCATGCTTATGAAATTCCCTCTCCAACCTCCTAAATCATTCAAAAAATCACATTAACGAATACATTTCCTTACATAGGGTAATTACCTATATCAATGTTATTAATATGAATGTATTCCACCAAATAATTTTAGAAATGATTTATATCTCACTATTTTAAGATATAAAATGGATTCTAGTAGTGTACATAGATGATAAATCTTCCACTATAGTGTTTCCAACTTATCCATTAATCTACAACAATTTATATCTTTATGTCATGAGTTGGGTATTTTTTCTCACTGGGTAAGAGATAAAAAACCCAAAATATACTACCTTATCACCCGGAATTAGAACAACTACGTATCCAAAACTAGATGAATCTAAAAGCATTGCATACCCTATAATAACATAGTAAAGAATCAAAATCATAGAAAAATTAAAAATCTTAATCAAAGATAAGAAATAATTTTTTCATTGTTTCATTAATTTAAAAATGAATTCATTCATAGTAATTAGGGTTATAATAACTATAGGCTAAGAAAATTCCTTAATGAACCTCCCTCTTTACCATGATAAATATTGAAAACATTGAATCAATAAAATATTCATCATGTGGTCCCATAATATAACCACTTATTCCTTCATTGGATGAACATATATTCCTTCATTAGAAACCATGTTCCTATGAATATAAACATCTTGGATCCAAAAGAGAGACTTTGATTACAGGGTGTAAATCTACTGTGTTCAAATCATTATTATTAAGATCTCAAGTTGTATGTCTTGTGATTATAACATCTTGGAATATATCAGTATTTCATTGAAGAACAAAATTATTAGTTAATAAAATTATGTATGAAATATCATGTTCACGAGATCCATAAACACTTCCAAAGAATTAATTAGTCCAATAAGTATAACAAGATTCTCATACAACGTGTATTATCTCCAAAATATTGTCTTCGCTACGTCATACCTTCTGACATGTAGCTGATAGATGCCCGGTCAAGGATCAGTATTTGAAAACCACTATTCTAAACTCAATTGATAAAACTTGTTTTTTCAGTAACTGGTAATGAGAACCTATTTTTTATTTTGATATAATTTTACACATGTATGTCCAAAAACACAATATACTATCTTCTTCCTTATTTGAAAAAAATATCAGATAACCCTAAGTAGAAGATATCAATCTAATGAATACTTTATCCCCAAGGTATTTAATATATACGTTGACCTCTTTTAACATAGTTTGATCAATTAGATAATATCGAATTGATATATCTCATCCCCCAAAACCAATATTATCTCAAAATTTGATCCATTATGTGTACATAAACATGATAAGGATTTTGAAAATACATCATGACACAGGTCTACCGGTATAAGAATTGAGGAGGGAGTCAATGTCTTGTTCACTGAAAGGATCATACTATCCACCTATGAGAAAAATAATTCTCTTTGATGATGATCTAATCCCAAACTTATTTTAATTAAATCCCATTCAATGGAAACCTTTAATAATGCCAAATTAATATAAAAGAAAGTCACTCATCTTTGAGAATAATTGATGTGTGTATGGTCTTCAGTCAACCATCTAATTCCTATGATTACATCGAAACTAATCATCTCAAGAATTCTGAATCTCTAAAAATTCAATAATATAGTAACCACCATCAGAGATTGTATAAAAATATGAACGTAAGTCACTTTATTTACAAGTTTTATGCTGATATAAAATAAGACAGATGATAACATAACTGGTATGTTTAGCTCAATAACTATAAGAGTAGATATGAACAAATGGTTTGTGCCTATATAAAAAAATAGACATATAATATAGATGAAGTCACAAAAATTCCTCGAAATTTTGAAGGTCCCTCTATACCATAATCTATATTAGGATCAACTATATAATCCCTAATAGCAACCACTCCAATAAACCCCAAAGGCTCATGGGTAACCTGATTTACCGAAGCTTATGGGTTCATCACTTTTTGATGAGTCCTTTCACCCTCACAATATACTGACATTCCTATGACCCTTTGTGAGTCCATAAAACAAAAAAAATATATTTGAATAATCTTTCCAAACCAGATATATGTATTTAGAGAAACATGATAGTACATGAGATAATTTCCTATATTCCCTAGGTTATATCACCTAATAGAGTAATATGATATAGATTGATTCCAAGAACCTATACTCTTATATAAATTTCTACTTCCACCCTATAATCCATCCTCTAACTTATTTTTATTACTCCAATAATATGAAACAGAAACTATATGACCTATCATCACCTTGGTATCTGAAATAATACCTATAACTCAATCTTACAAGATAATATTCAATATCATCTTATCCATACAAAGGAGTAGAGAATATGTGAAGATATCAAAATTCATGACCTAGAATTTAATCTATAGATGAAGGATGGTCTATAACATATTGGGCATCTATTCTTCTTTTATTGCAATAAAATTAGTAAAATATGCTCACTCGGTAAGTCATCATTAAATGGGAAGAAGATGAAATCATCCCCTACTAGAGGTCTATCAAATCCTAAGAATGATCTAGATTAAATTTGTTAGAGATGACGTCCTTGAATAAGAGCTCCATTAATTTTCCACATTTGAAAAATTCATGTCTATTATCCTACAGTGTAAAACCACACCACTATCCATGTGCAGCTTGAGTCATAATGGTTGTAATATTTTCCTTTTGATCCAATTGGGTCTCAACCATGTCAAATATCTTATTGATTACTTATAGGAGGTCCTATATACCATGAGGGATTGTAGTTCACTAGTTGGATGGTGGGTAAATGATTTGGATGTCACAAGAATAGTTGACTAACATCAATCCTCGCCTATTAGATCCCCCACCTTGAATAGTTATGTTCTAGAATAGTTCAAACTGATATGTTTTTAATGATTGAGTTTCTTGAAAAACCATGGGATTATTATTAATCTCATACTCCTACACAATAGTCGGTGAAACTAGTTTTAAAAGATTACTACGAGGAATAATTTCCTAAAATTCAAGATCAAGCCCTTTAGGAAGAGAATATCTAATTTAGAAAAATAATATTAGATCACATGCACACACAATATATCACAACAATTTTCAACCTAAGAGGATACCAAGAAAATGACAGAGAACATTTTATGCACTACCCATTTCCCAGTCCAAGCATGTAGTACCTGCACATTAGTCACATCCATGTATATATACTCATGTATAGAATAATCAAACTCAAATAAAATATTGCAAGAAATTATACACTAAAAGAATATATTATAATTTCCACATGCCTATAATTATTTAGGACATATATAAGGTAAGAGATATTAATATAGAATGTGATCCCACATGCCAAAACATGATCCATGAATTCAAAAAAAATCCCATAAATATATAAACAAACATAATTTTCATCACCCAATGTGAATTAAGTCCACGGTATAATTTATTATTATTATAGGAATTTTTTGACATTAGAAAACTCAAACGTTCACTATATAATGTTGTCCAATCACTGACTTGGTTCCTTTTCCCAAGTCCTGGTCTTCATATCTCCTTTCTTCCCTATACCAAATCAAGGAAATGAAATGAAACAAGATATAAAACATGGAAAAATGATTATATTTTGAAACCCATAACCTGAATCCCTAGGTCTGGGTCATAGTGCCACACATATTCATATATACCTCCCCCATAACTTGATTTTTTAACCCTTGACCGAAATCTAGGGGGTGGGGTTTCCAGGGGTGGGGGTGTCTGGGGGTGTCTAGGGGGGATGTCCAAGGGGTGGTGGTGTTCATGGAGTGTCCAAGGGGGTAGGGGATGGTGTTCAGGTGGTGAGGGGGATT